>WMED01011678.1:0-15143 GCA_019650415.1 Pipa parva
CTCACTAAGGTATAGTACTGCATATGTAAAGATGTAATTTTACTATAGTTCCCCTTTAAGGGTTTCCTACATCTCTCAGCACCCTCTGTGGAAAAAGCATTGCAGTACCAACTGGTTCATTCACTAAAAATGTTCCACTTACAGTTGCCAAAATCCCAGAAAGGTTTCCCTCAATAGTTGATAATGTAATTGATAAAGTGTTGATAAACAGTGGAAACACTTCAAAAACAAATCAGTCCAATACACAGTGCAATACACAGTAATTATGTTGTGCCTGCCAACTAAGGAATACAGCCATGTGATGCTTGTATTCCTCCTGTTAGCATAGCTAATCTTTAGCATAGCTGGGAACTTCTCATTCCTAGTATTAGGAAATGAACTGCTCTGTCCAGGTGCAATAAGGTCTGTTGTGATAAATTCCTTAAGTACTGTTGAGTTTGCCTTAGTTCCTTGCAACATACTTCACCTTAATTGTAGAGTTTATAGCAACAGAACTTCCTGTACCTGGCCACAGTGTTTTCTTGATAACTCAGCTTTATTTGTATAATAAGAAATATGACAGGATGCCAACAATTTAGCAGTGCAATTTCTTGTGTAATTTATATCCATGTATTCCATTTTGTCCTCAACTTGTCAGTGCATTTCAACAGAAACTCTCCTGGTGTGAAATTCTAATCTATGGTCCATGTAACTAGGGATACATTTAAGAAGATAACAGACTCCTGAAACTGGGGCTATTTCTCTAGTGCCTCAAAGCACACAACAATATATGTGGATAGAGTGAAAGTGAATATCTATTTGATCACGACATGTTTCGGACTGGGAGACAATTTTTCATGATCAAATACATATTCACTTTTATAGCCATGCTACAAGGATTTGTGTCACTTGCACTCCATCCATATTTTGTAGATACATTTAAAAAATAACAAGGCTTTTATGCAAGCAATTGCAATGGTACCTATTATACATTATGTATTGTTCTCATGGTTATATGCAATTTCACTTTATACTTTGTATATCACTTTAAATGCCTTTGAATGCTAATTTTGTAAATCACGTTAAATGCACATGTCTCCCGCTCGATCTATTGGTTCAACTCTGTATGGAATCACTACAGGGGTGGAGCATTACCTTTAAATTCTGACTTCACTTCCACTATTGACACACTTGATAAAGGGCCTGTGTAGCTCGAAACATGTCATTGTCACATTAAAGTTTTGCAGCTAAGTCTGTGGGTCGGCTACTTTTTCTATCTCCATATGGATGATCTAGAAGCATGTGGATTTCATGGTCTAGTTGAAAACTGATGATCTAGAAGCTTTAGTTGGGGTTATCATTACATGGGTCTAAATTGCATCTGGTACTGTGTTTGCTGTGTGATTTCACTGAAACAAGATTGGACAGTATCCTGTATATTCAGTCCTATAGTCTTCAGACTTTATATATCTTTTGGTTTTAATGTAATAGTTGAAAACCACAGCTGTATGTTCCACCCATTGAAAAATGCATGTCACAGAGCTGAAATTTAACCAGGACAAGAGTGCATCAACTGTCTATAATTACTCCAAAATAAAAGTGCAAAGCTGAAAAAGACTTTATTTAAGCTAAGATTTTAGCAGATCTTTTGTTTTTTTAAACTTGTCCCATGAATGTTGAGAAGTATGGTTCCAGAACTATGCAGAACTACAACTCCCATAGTACCTTGAGAAAGCAGGATCCAAAATGGATGCTCATAAAAACTATTCTCAGACTGGTGATGTAAGCAACATTTTTGTTTTTGCTTATTGGTGTGTTTGTGTCACAAAAGCTTTACTACCACCAGCTATATCATGTGATTAGATATGCTCTTTGATCTGTGTGCGTCAATATCACTTTAACTGTCCTGCTAGTGACAATCATCCTTCCTTCTATTACTTAGTAAACCTAGTTAACCTAACTTATTTCTCTTTTCCGCCATTCTCTTCAGTAATTGTTAGAGAACTGGAATTTAAAGGACCACCAGAAATAAATGGTATTTTGATTGGTGTGGCAATTATTCCTGTACATTACTTGAACAAATGCCACCTTTGAATTTTAATTCTTGAATTTTATTGGTTTGTTTTTTTAACACTATTATTAAATATGGTGGTTGCTGTGACTGTGCAGCACCTTTACCATAAGCTCAGTCTACTGATAGAACATGGCTTACATTAGCAGACTCTACCCTCTGGAGTAGGACTTCAATTTGGAATTTGGTTTTAAAAGTGCAGAGGGAATATGACTGGTGAGGTTAAAGGGGTATAGAATTCCAGATGTATGGGGCAGAGAAAGAGAGAGGTTTTAGACGAGAAAGAGCAGTATTGATATGTAGCATGCAAAGCTGGTTGCTTTGGGAGGAGCGCAGTTGATGTCTAAGACTGTGTATGCATGCAAGTGAGGAAATGTAGGGAGGGGCAATGTAGTGAATTGCCTTAAATGTCAAAAAGAGAAAACTGTAAATGATACGTTTGCTTATGGGGAGCCAAGGAGCAGAGAGAGATTAAGAGAAAGGCTGTCCCCTCTGGGGAGAATGGGAGAGAATTCTGGCAGCATAATTTAGAATAGACTGGAGCGGGGAGAGGAGGGAAGCTGGAAGGTCAGATAGAAGAACATTGCAGTATTCCAAGTGGGATAGGATGAGAGCATGCATGAAGGTGTTAGCAGTGGAGTGAGAGAGAAAGGGGTGGATCTTGGCAATGTTGTGAAGGAAAAATCAACAGCTTTTAGCAGTGGTAGAGATGTGTTTAGAGAAGGAAAGAGCAGAGTCAAAAGTCACACCAAGACAACATACAGAGGTTACAGGGTTGATGATGGCACCATCAACTAGAAAGGAAAAGGAAGGATCAAGTCCAGGTTTGGGTGGAAAAATAAGCAATCCTGTTTTAATGAGATTTAATTTGAGCTGGTACTTAGCCATCTACAGGGAGATTGCCAGGAGACAGCTAGAAATTTGAATCTGTATTTTAGGTTCACAGGAGCAATACAGATGCGGGCACAAATACTTCTTCATGGGGTCTGGATTCCCCTACACAGCAGGATACATAAAAAATAGGGGCTCTGTCCATTTAAATATAATAAAGAAGCATATATCCCTTTAAGAGAGGCAGGACTGTGTGGGGTGGTAGAACATTGTGATGAAATATTATGCAGCCATGGGCAGCACTATTACTGAAAGGGCCACCACTGCCCCAAACTAAATAACTGAGCTTTCAGCTTAAGAGAAGGCTGCCACTGCTCCAGTAGCACTCCTCACACTGAGTGCTTCAGTGCTCAGGTAGTAGGGTCTGGGGGGCAGGGTCCCTACATGTCTCTTTTGGTTGCATCCAAATTTTGCTTTCTGGGGTAATTCATGAATATCTATTAACTATGTAAAACTCCCTAGGACATAATAGGACTAGATGAGGGTTGGTTTAATTAAAAGATAAAAGATGGTTCTAACTACAAGGAAGAAAAACAAACTAAAAATAGTACAAATTAAAAAGAACTTCAACTGTAGGAATAACTTCCATGCCAGTCTTAATGTGATTTCTTTTCTCTGGTGTTACTGGTCCTTTAACAAAAAAATGATGCCAAGCTAGTCAGCCTTGTTAACAGTGTGTAAAGACTATCATTCACTTGTATACTGCATGTTTCATTATACTGTTTGTATCACCAAGACACAGAGAGAGAGAGAGAGTCACACACACACACACACACACAAACACACACGCGCACACACACACACACACACACACACACAGGCCACTGCTGTCCATGGTCCTGAATAAAATAAAAATGCATTTAACACATTGGGAGTTTTATTTTTTTATCCAGAATCACAGCATTGTTTTCCCAGAATAAAATGCAGGGATCATATAATCAATTATGCTATTTTTAAGCCACATTCCAATACACCAACAGCAGCAGCATGTGGAAAGGGGATGCATTATACAAGGATGGCATATCAGAAAAAAAACATGAAATATACCATTCTGTATTAACACTAACCCAAATGGGAAAGGATAAAGATGCAGAAGTATTGTAGCTATCAGCATTTATTTCCCGAGCTCTGTGTTTCTTACTTCAGCAATCCCTGCCTAGCTCACTGGTGGTGTGTGAATGCATTTCACTTATTCACTAATTGCATGGCTTGGCACAATACTAGCCATCGTTGCAGCAAATATCGAGTCTGGCAGCATCTATTGCTTACAGGGGTAGACTGTTAATATGTTAGTTATAAGTGAGGTTTTATTTCATCTCAGTCTTGTTCTTTGTCAGCTCAAGGTTGCCATTTGTTTCAGACTGGTACAGGGCCTTTTCAAGGTGTTAGCCTGGGCATGCTGTTCTCTTCACAATATATTAAAGTACTGTACACTGGTTTTTACACTGGTGTGTGTATGATGTATTGAAGAACAGTAAACGGTTTACATTTGCTAAAATATTTGCTTATGGCCCATTTCTAAAAATGGCCAAAATATTGCAGTCTTATTATTAGTGGTTATGGAGTGCCTAAATATTTCTTGAAACAATCCTTTAGATACTCCAAAGTACTTACTTGAGTGTCTCTGCATATTTTTCTTCCATCAGATTCCATTGTGTTTCCCTGAGGACTAGGCCTCTCTAGCACTTCACCTTGTTTTTAGAAAGACCTTGAGAATTAGGGGCACATAGCAGTTTTTCCCTTTGCATCATCATGTCATTTATTTTAACTGTTTTATATTTAGTTTGAGACCAGTTATAGAGCAATGTTTTGTGTGTCTGCTGTAGAGAAAATGGACAAAATAGTCCAGTGAACCTATGCATTGGTGGGCCATCAGACTATCGTGACATTCCTGAGGGTTGAGCAGGTACAGGGTGCTAGACAAAAATAGGGACAGGTGGGGACTGAAGAGGGAAATGAAATATGAATAAGACTAGTGGACTCATATATGGGGGTTATTCACTAGGGTGTGAATTTGACTGTCGAATTCACAAACAGTAGATTCCCATACCAAATCCGCGACAATTTCCCCATTGTAAAATTGCGACAATTTTTTAATGTTAATATTGCGAATTTCCCCATAATAAAGTCACGACTGCGACAATATTCTCATTATAAAAATGCGACTGCAACAGTAGCAGCCTATTGCGACTGTCTTTATCTGGCAAATTCGCACCTATACGCAACAATTCAGACTTTAGTGAATAACCCCCATAATCTTTTGTTTCTATGGATCCCAGCACATGAGTCCAACACTGCACCCAAACAGTTTTAATCAATCATCATCTTATTAACTCATTCCTTCCTTGAAAAGAAGAGCCTGCAATTTATACTGTATGCCATACAGTCTCCAGTGCATGGACTTTTTACAATAGTCAGAAATAGAGATGAGCTGTTTGGATTCTTATTATTCCAAGCACATTCAGTAATGCTGATATAAGGCTAGTTTGGATTTGTTGAATTAAGCCATAATAGATACAAACCGAAGTACAAACTATACACTGAGCTTTTTTGTTTTGGGTAGGCACTTTCTTGAATTTACACTATTTGAATATAAACCTGGAGTTTGTTTTTAATTTAAAAAAATCTGTATTGAATTTTGGAAGTTCAAATATATCTACACTGTTTTGGGGTGTGACAGCCTTGTAAATTTATAGGCAACCAGGTGGAGACATGGAGCTGATCCGAACAAACTGGGGGCTTGTACTTAAAAAGAAAGAAAACAAGCGGCCTTTTTGGGACAAGACAGTTACAGTTATTAAATAAGCATGGAGAGGTTTAGGACAGGTTGGAAATTGGCAAAAAAAGCGTATACAGGGCTGGGCATTGCACTGCAACTAAAAGAAATCACATCTGTCTTTTTAAGGGCAAGAATTATGGGTAATGTCTGGATAGGCAGGGACATACTGTATTTGGAATCTGAGTCCTGCTAGCCATTTGGTCAGTGTTTTGGTTATAAAATATAGTTGTCTATATTTACATAGTGAGGTTTAACAAAGTCATAGGTTCATCAAGTTCAACCTATTTAAAAACCCAATAACCTTTAGTTTAGCCTTTTATCCAATGCCAAAGCTGGTTTATTGATCCTTGTATTGATCCTTGGCTTTGTCTGAAAGCGTCTTTGTCTACTTCGGAGGCTTCCTGACCTTACATATCTTTTTCTCTTTAAGCATCTGTGTTGGTTAGTGCCATTTCTGCCACACAGCAGATGCCCCTAAAAGGCATCAGTGAAAAACTGAGGTAGTTGTGGTTTCTGTCTCAGCACTGGAAAGCAGTCATTCCTCTCTCAGTGTCCTACAATGAAGCTGACAGGTTCCTTTTTAAATATAGGTACCATATTTGCTTTATGCTAATTTATTGGTACATGGCCAGTCATTCGAGAGACTTTGAAAATGAGCCACTGTTTCCCATCTGTAATTGGTTTAATGCAGTTTTTACAATAAACATCCTACACTGTTTGATTTTTTTTTTTGTACACACAGCAAAAAAAGCCATTCAATAAATTTTCCCTTCCTGTCCATGGTGACCAACACTGAATTTGCATTTCATAGGGGACCTACATGCTTCTGCCTTATCTATTTGGCATTCAGACATTAAAAAAGGGATTGTGATTTGTCTTTATTTAATTACATTCTTTATACATTTCAAATGAGGAAAGCGTTCCATTTGATTTATATTTTATGAATGCCATAAATGTTCATGTCAGGAAACACTCTTTCCAAATCCTTTTAATTTCTATAGCTAATAAGTTAAGTTGTCCAGGAAGGTCCTGAAACCTTTCAAATATCCCTTGCAGTTCTGCAAGGCTGAAGATATTTAACAGTTGCTAACAGTGCTACTATTGATGATGAGGGTAATTGTAAGGAGTAAATTGAATTTGCTATAGCAGCCTTCTCATGAGAGCAATTCTAAGGCCATGGAGCAGTGTAAAACTGTGTTGTGAACCTACGTATATTGAATTCCACCTCTATTTATTTTCATTTTTGAAAGGGCATATTAGTGTATTATTTTGTATATATATTTCATTTATTTTTGTGGGAGGCCACACCATCCAAGCATTACATCCACACTAGCAAATGTCTGTCCTGTGTCAGGAATTAGGGTAAAAGGGTCAATGCCATCTAATGTGTTTTGATTTTGCTGCTGATAGCAAGTATTTGTATACGGAGGAGATATATTTGTATATGTTGGAGTTATATACAGTATATGATTATTGTACGCTTTATTAGGAAACTTTATGTCCCGTAAGTAACTATAAGTCTGCCACTTTACTTCACATGGTCTGTTTGCTTGCATATAATTGGATATTGCATTCTTTCTGTTCAATCACCTGCAACGGGTCTGAGCATTCCAAACCATTACAATGTATTATGCAGTAAACTTTGAAATGGAATACCTTATCAAAGATGTTTTATTAAATGAACGCAATGTTTATAAACCTGTTCAGTTAAAAACTTGGGTAATTTAGCATAAAAAATGTATTTTGTACACATAAATTTTTAAGGGGAAATTGAGCTTTACCAATTTTACCTTTACCCTGTTGGAAACAAGTACCCTAGTCTTTTTGCTCTTAATTTAAATGCTTAATTATTTATATTTATCGTTATCCATGTTTATAATATAATAGTATATTGTAGATATTGCATATTCTTTTTTTTACAAAACATCTTTATTAAAGCATTACTGAAACACTTCTATTTCACAGTTTATTGCCAACTGCACTAGACTGTTCAGTACACCTGCAGCTGATGGAACAGACACTGCAGTGTCTTGTGATGTGAACAAATGGACCCTGCAAAGGGACCAGACTAAGTGGAATAAAATGGAATCCTTTGTATGAGATATGAGGAATAAGAAATTACAACTATATTATCAATATATGAATTAATTGATTGAATACAGCTATCAGTTTTATAGATGCATTACAGTATTCAGTGCTAATTTTCTAAATATTTTAAAGGGAAAAGGCGGCAAACCCTACCTACTGTACAATTTCTAGACGGTTGCTTCCACTAGAAACCCTTTTTCGGAATTCTGTCAAAAATTAATGGATTTACTGAAGACCCGTAACACAAGAAAAGAGGATTATCCCTTTATCCACTTGAGCATTGTGCCACAGGGATTATGCTGAATTGATGACCTAGTTGGCATTTTTTTATGTTGTGATATTTGTATATAACAATATGTTTGATTTATTTAAGATTAATCACTTGAGTTTCTAGGTAAGGTATTTTGCCCCATTCCCCATTAAGCAAAGTCCAGGACACTGGCTGAGGGATACTAAAATCACAAAATGGATTCTATGCAGTACTTGCCCTGTTTGACATGTAATGTAATGACTGATATCTGGTTCTGGGTAAATTGCGCTGGTTGTGTCTGGGTAATTAGATGATTTCTAAGTTCTGTTTCCCTATACAGAGGCATTCTTTTTAAGCCTTTAGTGTCCCTTTAAAACAAGACAGTGTTCCTGAAAATCAACAGTTAAACTATTTCCAGAAGCAAAATATCATCCCTCAGAATGGCCTTTTAAAGTGAGACTTGAATGTAATTGAAAATCTGTGAGTATAACTTGAACACTCGGGTGCATGCAAGACAACTTAAGAATATTTCTAAATTCTGCAAGAAGAGTGGGAAATATTCCCAAAGCAAGTAGCTGTAAGTGTTTCGCTCTTCCTAAACACAACATGGTTTTCTTGGCTAAAGCGTCTCATGAATACACTTAAACTAAATGATATAGAAAGTGGAGATTTAAGAAACTGCTCACTTCCTGTTAAAACAACACTTACCGTGGTCAGGTCTTTCCATGCTTGGCCACATCATCATACGTTTTAATTACATTTTCAGCACATTTCATTTTAATGGGACACATTTTTTCACATTCATTTTAATGGGGCACTTCTTAGTAATATAAAATAACTGAACATTAGCATTTGTCCTGTCAGTTTTACCCCCTTTTCACCTTAATTTTTGCCCTTTTTGATGTTGAAACCAGCTTCCCTGTGTTTTCAATATGCATTTCATAAAATAAATACAGATATGACCCATAGGGAAAAAAAATGCTATTGTGAAATAAATTTATGAAATATCCAGTACAGCTTGTTAGTTTTCCTCTGATTTTATAAAGCAGTTTCCTACAAATTAGGAAGAGTTTCTCTCTGCTGATCCCAGCATCACTAGGAAATTCAGGGTTGTCTATTCTTCATCTGCTACACTAAGGGAATTCCATTTCCTCTGTATATCCTAAGCACTGCAATTACACCCAGCCCTGACACAATTTTATAGAGTTGAACCCAACTTGTATTTGTCAGATAGCTGACACAACAGTCGTATTTAAGAGGGAAGGAGAGGCAGCACCATTATTCCAACAAGATTAATGTGGTCTGCATCGAGGCACAGGGCACAAATAATGGGAAGAGCACCGAGTCCTTGGAGAGTATGGCGATGTATAAATCAAACCATTATTAGAAGATGTCACATAGGTATTCCCCTTCTTCCTTGCTATTCCCAGGCTATTAAAAATTATTTCCCGGCTTTCAGCCTCTTCCTGGCAACACTGTCTGGGAAAGGATAAGGTAGATGTGCATTTGGTAGAGTCACAGTTTTGCCCAGATCTGCATACACTAGGCATGTAATTGTTACTGTGATGTGTATATTTAAGGGGATTATTCACTAAGGTGCGAATTCGACTGTCGAATTCGCAAACAACGGATTCCCATAGCAAATCTGCTACAATTTCCCCATTGTAAAGTTGCGACAATTTTTTAATGTTAAAATTGCGACAATTTTCAAATAATAAAGTCATGATTGCGACAATATTCTCATTATAAAGATGTGACTATGACAGTAGCAGCCAATTGTGACTGTCTTTATTTGGCAAATTCGCACCTATACACAACAATTTGGACTTTAGTGAATAACCCCCATTATATGTGTACACATATAGTTTATTGTATCATTAAAAAATGTTGTTGTGTTGCATCTGCTCTGTCTGCCTCTGAATTGTCTTAAACCCTGCTGATAAACTGGGGTGGCCTGCTCACTCCTTAAAGAAGTGTTTAATGTAAATACGAAAAGAAAAACTTTACCCTGTTTTTCAGAGTTTAATGCATTTTTACAAATGAAATATGACTCGTATTGGGAGAAACTGGAGAAACAGTCTATTTTTATCAATGTTTTGCCTAAGATGTTCAAAGCAAATGTTATTGCCCTAAAGTGTTTGACTACCTCAGTCTGGCATAAACCATTATTCCCTATAGAGTTGGTGCTATCACTTAGTCACAGTGGAAAAAAGATTTTCCATCGAAAAAAGGATATTGATGTTACTATAAAATGGAACGTGAACATATTTAGAAAACATTGTAAAGTATGCAGCTTCAACTTTTGTTAACAATGACTTTTTTTCTTTATATTTAAATGGTCGGCTTGTTGCTAGCAACCAGTCACTGAGTTATGTACAGACTGAAAGAGCGATATAATATAGCGATATATACAGAATAAGTAATAAGAAAAGAAAATATAAAAGGAAATTCAGAATAATCAATTGTATGGTTGCTGTGGGTCTCCTATACTTGACAACCAAGGAGATGAATCAAAATAAAGCAAAAAACATCGAGCGAAACAAAATTAAGTAATTAAAAAAGGCTAAAAAAATAAATAAATTGCAAACTGCCTAGAAATACCACTAAAAGTAACTATTCATTAATACTAAGCTTTTATAATCAGTCTAATATAATCTTTTTAAAGAACAATACAGATACTGTATGTATTTCCATTTATACAAATGAGAAAATTTCATAAGAAAAGGGCCTATGTTCCATTGCCTGATCTGTGCATTGTTGTACAAAGTCCACTTTTTTTGCTTATATGTTCAGTATGAAAATAGCCACAGAACCAGGTGGCTGCATGAAAGAAGCACTGATTGGTTGGCAGGCCATTAAACCTCATTATAATTCAGGTTTATAATATATGCATATAAACACTGGAATACGTTTGTTATCAGACTTTAGCCTCATTGACTAAAGTGTGAATAGTCACGTAGAGCTGTGAATTGGCATCTATTCTCCACTTCCCCATGTTCTCTTAATGAGCAACCTCTCCGAAGTGGTGAATACGCGACCAATTCCCAGGTGACTATGTGAGTCGTGAACTTACAAAGCTCTTTGTATCATTTTGTGCGCGCGTGCACAGGTAATTCAACTATTGGCTAAGCGGAGGAGTGATGCAAAGGTGCAAATGCAACTTGATGAACTGCTCAGAATTCTTCTGTTTTACATTGTCACTTCAGATTGGTGAATTGGGGGGGGTTGATGGCAGGGATCCGGTGTTGAGTAAGGCAATTATTCATTCAAAAGTGACAATGGCGATTGTGACTAAATTACATGACCTAGAGACAAGGTGACAAGGAATAGAATATTCACAGAATGCAGTCAGTGGAATATGGTGAGGCTGACATCAACGCCCTTCACTTGTCAAATTTATCTCACTCTATTGCGTCCTAAGCAGGAGATACCTATCAGAAGCGCATTCCTCCCCTGCCGCGCTCCTACTGGAGAACTGAATTGGCACTTCCTAGAACACTCAGGGAGAGCGTGCACGTCAATGTGTGCTCCCTGTGGGTTTGATGTGCACGCTCTCCCTGTGGGTTCTAGGAAGTGCCAATGTGGGGTGTCAGCAGGAGCTCAGCAAGTGAGGAATGTACTCCTGATAGGTATCTCCTGCTTAGGACGCCGTAGAGTCGCCTGCATTGTTGAAGGCTGGGGAATGCAACACAGAAGTACTGTATAGCAATTCTTTACAGGTGAGAATTTTAACTTTAAAAAAAATTGCAAATGAATCATTTTTGCAAAAAAAAGGTGTTAGTAAGCATAAATAATAACATGCATTTTTTAAAAATTCTGACTGTTCCTTTAATGGGCCTCCTCTACAACAAACAGTGAAACCATGTTTTGGGGGGAAACTCCTCCCTTCACCGCATTTTGGGAGGAGTTTTCCCATGAAACATTGTTTTACTGTTTGTTGTGAAGAAGACACATTAAAAACTGCATTTAATTTTCACGGATGCCGTTTGTTCCTTTTTTGCATATATTTGAGGGTGTGGTGACCCATCTAGCTGTCCAGTTTGGCAAAAGACACTTTGTGATACGAATTGGAAGATATTCCATGTTATCTCCATACTAGGATATATTACAGATTTTAGATTAAAGACATGGGTCTTGCATTTTGGACTTTACGACCTATGTCGGTGTCTCTGTCCCAAGTGTGGCACAGTAACAGTAGGCTCAAAGAAGGGTGGTGTGAAAAACTGGATTATAATCTTTAATTTCTCACCAGACAGATATTGTTGTTTGATACGTGTGTGTGTGTATATACTGTATATACTGTGTATATATATATATATATATATATATATATATATATATATATATATATATAATATGTAGTCACCTGAAGGCATAGCTCTGTAAGCCACAAACTGCAGCCAGAAAATATGAATATGGACAAAACTGAACTGAATTAAATGAATTAAAGAAATCATGTGAGAAGTAAAATGCTGACTTTGATGGTTTGCGAAGGAAAAGTCTCTAATTCTGTCCGGTCACATTGAGACTCATACTTATGGCTCTGCCTAATCCAACCTGCCTTTTTCTGTTTCTTTCAGCCATCTGCTGTAATTTTTCCCCTTTCTATACTTATTTTCCCTCCGTTCTCCCTCCTTCCTTCCATATCTGTCTCCCTTCACTGCTGGGCATCCCATGCCTTTCCTCCGGGGGGAGTTGCAATGTTTCAGGCAGCAGCTGGCACGGAGAGATAACAGTTTTATTAAATCGCCATTGTGCAAGTGAACTGGAGGGAAGAGAGAAAAAAAAGAAGAAATGTCATTCAGTGCCACATCAGTGGGAAAACATACAGGGCCTATTTTGTGCCAACTACTCAGTGCAACTTGCTCCTAACTCCTTCATATCCTATAATATCAATGTCTGTTCTAATACGGGATAAAATGGATTGACTCCCTGTTGAAACCTATTGTGTAGAGATTATAAAATGTATTCTTTGGCGCTACGTCCATCAGTATGAATAATACAGACGCGCAGAGGAGACACTCAAAATCAAACTGACATGGACTTAAGATTAATGTATATGGTCAGACTATTGCTTCATTAATTCAGTACTGTTGCTGCCTGTTTATCCCTTACATTTAAATCCCATGGTATTAACTCTCTCGTCATAAAAGGAACAGGTAATTCTGTGAGAATTAGTCTATTACTCTATTTCTGGTGCTCAGATGTAAAACAATTTTATTTAACACAATTTTATTTATCACAATTTTAACATTACTGTCCAATGATGAAGTCGAGAGCAACAAAGGAGATCCAAAGTTTAACCTTGACTGTGTTAGTGTAGAATTGGTAGATATGTTTACCAATCATTGCCTGCAGAAACTGGATTCAACTTGCTTAAAGGAACAGCTTCTGCATTGTATTTATATTTTTTTATAAATAGTGGTACTTGAAAGTTAACTGGGTATAAATAAGATATAGTAAAATTGCTTATTTGTAAAAACAATTTGTTTCCTAATCTCAAGTGCCCAGACATGCATCATATACAGGGGTTGGACAATGAAACTGAAACACCTGTCATTTTAGCGTGGGAGGTGTCATGGCTAAATGGGAACAGCCTGGTGGCCAATCTTCATTAATTGCACATTGCACCAGTAAGAGCAGAGTGTGAAGGTTCAATTAGCAGGGTAAGAGCACAGTTTTTCTCAAAATATTGCAATGCACACAACATTATGAGTGACATACCAGAGTTCAAAAGAAGACAAATTGTTGGTGCACATCTTGCTGGTGCATCTGTGACCAAGACAGCAAGTCTTTGTGATGTATCAAGAACCACGGTATCCAGGATAATGTCAGCATACCACCAAGGAGGACGAAACACATCCAATAGGATTAACTGTGGACGCAAGAGGAAGCTGTCTGAAAGTGATGTTCGGGTGCTAACCTGGATTGTATCCAAAAAAACATAAATCCACGGATGCCCAGATCACGGCAGAATTAAATGTGCACCTCAGCTCTCCTGCTTTCACCAGAACTGTCTGTCAGGAGCTCCACAGGGTCAGTATACACTGCCAGGCTGATATAGCCAAACCTTTGGTCACTCATGCCAGTGCCAATTGTCAGTTTCAATGGTGCAAGGAGCACAAATCTTGGGCTGTAGTAAATGTGAAACATGTATTGTTCTCTGATGAGTCCACCTTTACTGTTTTCTCCACATCCGGGAGAGTTACGGTGTGGAGAAGCCCCAAAGAAGCGTACCACCCAGACTGTTGCATGCCCAGAATGATGGTTTGGGCTGCCATACCATGGCATTCCCTTGGCCCAATACTTGTGCTAAATGGGCGCCTCACTGCCAAGGACTACCGAACCATTCTGGAGGACCATGTGCATCCAATGGTTCAAAGATTGTATCCTGAAGGCGGTGCTGTGTATCAGGATGACAATGGTTTTGTGAACTTGAAAGTGTAGTTGAACATCTCCCATTTCCTGCACAGTCATCAGATCTAAATATTATTGAGCCACTTTGGGGTGTTTTGGAGGAGCAAATCAGGAAAAGTTTTTCTCCACCAGCATCACATAGTGACCTGGCCACTATCCTGTAAGAAAAAAGGCTTAAAATACCTCTGACCACTGTGCAAGACTTGTATATGTCATTCCCAAGACAAATTGATGCTGTATTGGCCGCAAAAGGAGGCCCTACACCATATTAATAAATTATTGTGGTCTAAAACCAGGTGTTTCAGTTGCATTGTCCAACCCCTGTAGTAAATGATGAAGGCCTCTTCCTGAAGATGTTGTAAGGATTAATACTTACCCGCTCAGTCTGCTCCAGCGTTGGGCATCGCGGCGCCGTGGGACTTCCGGGTTGCGGCCGCCGCACATGCGCACTGACATCATAGTGCGCACGTCGCAGCGGTGCGCATTTTGAAGACGCTAGGCGCGATCAGCTGACAGGCTCCCTGGCTATATAAGGGAGCCTGTCAGTGTGGTATGGTACCTGATTATAGGTTTCCCTACCCTGCCTTGTCACAGTATCCTGCCTTGTAACAGTACCCTGCCTTGTCACAGTACCCTGCCTTGTCACAGTACCCTGCCTTGTCACAGTA
>WMED01011679.1:0-15143 GCA_019650415.1 Pipa parva
GCAGCACTAAACAGGAGAAGGAACGCAGAAGCGCTGATCACATGCACTCCCTGGTTCCTACACAGGAGCCCTCCCCAAACCACGGAGGGAGGCAGCCAGGACCCCCTCTGTGTTGGATCAAGTGGGGGGCCGCAAACTATCGTCTCGAGGGCCGCAGTTGGCCCCCGGGCCGCGAGTTTGATACCCCTGATCTAAGTGGAGATGGGTATACACTCTGCATTATAGTCTCACCCACACAATTGTTCTCTACATTCTGCATCAAAATATAATCCACAATAGCCACATCTGAATGGCCCTCTTAAAGGGGAACTATAGTCAAATATAGTGTGCACTGACAGGGAGGGCCGTATGAGAAATTATATTTTTACATAAGCAGTACTATACCTTAGTGAGAACCATTTCTCCCCAGTAGTCATTTTATGTGACACAGAATCATTGAGTAGGCAGCACTGATAAACTCCTGCACCAGGAAATGTGTGTGTGATGTGTACTGGCCAGTTTTCCATGAAAAGGTTCCCTCCCCCAGACATTTTTGCCCTACTTACTACTTAGCACATGTGCACAAGTCAGCTTTCCCTCTAATCTCCTGCATTCCAAATTTACTTTATGTGACTAAAAGGTCTGCACACTGCTTAACCAATAGCAGCCAGGCATATTTTTCTTCTCCTGTTGCCTGATTTGCAGAACAGAAAGAGAAGGGGGGGAGCGGGGGGAGGAAAATGTCAGCTCTCAGGAAAACTAATTGTCAAGTGACAAGTATTATTTCTTCCCTAAACTTTTTTTGTAACTATTTGTGTCAGCAATTGGCTTAGTATAAAGGAGATTTATATGTATGTGTGCAGTTGTATCAGCACTATAAAGGGAATACCTAAAAAAAGAAGCTGTACCATATGTAATTTTTGACCATATTTTACAGCTGTCAGTATTCTACTAGCCAGGTGTTTTAATACAACACATTTGGACATGGTAGAGAACAAGCAGACATTAGAATGTGCGGGGTTAGTGAAAATTCGACATTTTAAAGTCTGTCAGTACCAAGGGGTCCCTGTGTATGTTAAACACAAGTTTGGGGACCCCACTGGTTAATTTGTGGAAAGCCCCAAAAGTTGTGATTGGTAGATCAGGTGATAACACATTTAAGATTTTAATTACGAACGTCAGTGCTTTATAGTAATATGTCAGAGACTTCAGAGACATATATGGGGTTATTCACTAAGGTGTGAATTCGACTATCAAATTCGCAAACAGCGGATTCCCGTAGCAAATCCGCTACAATTTCCCTATTATAAAGTCACAACAATTTTCCCATAATAAAGTCATCGTGACTGCGACAATATTCTCATAATAAAGACGCGACTGCAATAGTAGCAGCCTATTGCAACTGTTATTATCTGGCGAATTCGCACCTATATGTAACAATTAAGACATTAGTGAATATACCCCATAATAGGCAAATAATCAAGGTGACAGTATGAAATCATATTCTGGAAAGCTTATATTCATGTCCTTCCCTCCAGTCATAAAATATTAATGAATCAATCAGCGCTGCAGCAGACAGCATTGAGTAAAATAGCTTAGCTTATAACCGGCTCACTTGAATACAAATAGCCATAGTTTTTTTACTACCTATAATTCTTAATAGGCTTGTAAAGTGATTTAAAGGAAAACCCCAATAAACACTATTTTTAACCAAATAAAATGTAGTTCTGCTCTTTATGCATCTATGACTGCTGATTGAGTGGTTTTCTGAAAGCACAATGCTATGACCATTTGAAGTATATATGATCTCAGCATTAATCCCTAGTCCACATCAGACAATTCCACACACTGGTCTACTATCTTGATATGATGGCTATTAAATAATAAGTCTATGATGACAAGGCTAAACAAGTTTCAGAACCAGTACAGATATAAGGGAAATGAATACATTGCACATAGTCCCCATCACGCAGAGGCACCTTCCTTAGGGTAGACCTCATAGCCATACAAATCAAGCAAAGAGGAATTAAGATTAATTTTTTCCTCTTTTCGACAAGATATAAAAAAAAGTCTTGCTGCTTGTTTTGGTTTTTTTAAACAGATAGTGACTTATTTTGAGCACTATTTACGAAATTTTTCCTGCTCACCTAAGCTAAAACTTATTGCTTAAAATGATTCATCTCACTAGACCTGTCAAAAATCATTCAGCCCTATGCTAAACTGCAGTGCTAACATTCAGAAACCCAATCTAACACAAGCTGCAAGCTGTTACTAAACTAACACAACTGCACAAAAAAACTACAATGGATCCTAAAACAAATTAACTGAAACAATGTATACATAATAATCACAACTAACTACAAAATAACCTAAGCAACATTAAAGTGTACCTGTCACCTCAAAACTAATACTAATTTAGGTACTAATAATCGTTTTTTAAATATATACAGTATGTATTAAAAAAAAAATGTACCTTTATACAGCGTTTCTCTCTGTCATCTTCCCAGTCAGCCTGACTTTTCTTTCCCGAGTAGGGTGGGTCGGGCTAAATGATGGTTGAAATTATAGCTCCTCCAATCAGATCCCTTAAATCGCGATCTATCAGGGATCTGATTGGAGGAGCTATAATGTCAACCATCATTTAGCCCCGCCCACCCCAACTCGGGAAATAAAAGTCCGGCTGACAGGGAAGGTGACAGAGAGAAACGCTGTATAAAGGTACATTTTGAAAAATACATAAATATTTACAAAATGTTTATTTCATTAGTACAACCTAAATTAGTATTAGTTTTGAGGTGAGAGCAAATGAAATAAATTACAAGCATATGATCAAGAAAACACATCATTCTAAGTGCCAGGCCATGATTGAAATAAGAGGATGGAGGTCCCGAGCAGTGATTTGCACGTTTCCTCTCAAGCAGTATTTATTCTGTTTGTAAACAGAACTTAATGTTATTCAATCTAAGAGGGGAATTCACCACTCAGCGAAGTGAGCTCCGAATCCTTCGGCTCACTTCGCTGAATGGTGAATTCTACCCTGAATCTTTAGCTAAAAACACCTGCTTAAATATATGCCTAAACAAGGGATAGGTCAGCCTCTAACAGATTCTTATAATTGTCATTTTTAAATAAATGATTTTTGCAATATGTTATATCCTTATTTTTATTGAGGATATTTTTTACATTTGTAGGCACTTTCTTACACAAGCCCCTCTTCTTTCACATATTTTGTGGCTAATTCAGCAAGGTGCGAACTCACCTTGCGATCCTTCGATTCACCTCGCCAAAATGAATATGCACTCGCTTCTTCGCGTTTAGGACAGAAGCGAGCGTGTAACCATTTTGGCGAGGTGAATCGAAGGATCGCAAGGTAAGTTCGCACCTTGCTGAATTACCCCCTTTATCTTCAGATGATATTCTCTACAGCTGATCAGCGTGACATTTTTATGCCACTGATTTGGTCCCCGGGCATGAAAATGCAGAGAAAAACAATCAGCAAGAAGTAGGTGGGTAACAGCTCTTTGAGGTTTCACACCTTGAAGATTCTGATTGGCTATTCAGAATGATCAAGTCATTCAGTCAAATCCCAGGTTTAAGATTCCAAACTGATCCGATAGAGTGGAAGGGGGCGGTAGAAATAAAAAGATTCTAAGAGAGAGAGAACGTACAAACTGAAGAGAGATGGAAATAAGTGAATAAAATGGCAAACAGCAAATAACTGATAGAGGTTGGATTGTTCCTTTAAGATATGTGTTGCAATCAAATTACAGTCGATTTGACATATCTTTGGAAGGCCAACACCAGCCCTGGCAAAACTGGGAAAAAAAAACACAGCAAAACCATTATTTGGGTTCAACTGGGGCCACTGTCCATTTTGGGTAAACCCATTCTTTCTGGAGAAACTCCGCCATTTTTGTAGTAAAGCCCATCTTTTATTTATAAGATCCAACCTTTTCAGGGCAGGCTCCACCCAATTCCGTCTCTGCAAAATGAGTGCAGGTGTCACAAGGTATGATGCATTCTTTACCTAACCATATTTAGTTACCTAATAAGCATATGGCTACACCACAGCTAACGCTTCATTTGTGCATTTCCATTATTAAGCCCAGTTTGTGTGTACATTTATATAATAAAATCTTTGAAGTATGGTGGAACAGAACACAAGAAGATTGAAGCCTAGACAAAACTGTGCAAGCGGATACAGGGGAATACTAAACAGAAATACAACAGAACACAACTGTCACTGAGAGAGCAATATAAAGAAGCTCTTTATAACAAACCTTCACACCATCTAACCTCTACTCCACTCCCCCCCTCTCAAACCCATCTCAACTTCACAATGACCAAAAGTTTGGCATTGTCAGAACAAAATCAAGCTATCGGACTATACCATCCAGAACATTCCATGGGAAGGGGGGGGTGACTCTCATGCACTAGAAGGGAATTTTAATGCGAGCAACCTTGTTCATAGTCGCCACTATGGGCTGTGCTTAAGTACATTAATGCAACTCATTAGCGAAAAGAATCTAAGGCCCAAGTCAACATCTGAACTACACAAAAAACACTCTCTTTACTGCACCCACTCCTCCCTCTCCCAGATATTCCCCACCCCCCTCTCCGGCAAAGAATTGGACAACAAGTCATTCAGTAGTCAAGGTAAAGCCATGAGAAAACTGCAGATTGGGTAAGAAAACTCTATAATCAGGTAATGATAACATTAACCTCCACCCCTCCATCTGCTTTTATATTTGCAAATGTGGGGAGGTTAACACATTGATGAAAGATTCTGACATTTTATCCCTGTGTTTATTTTCTATTCATTTTATTGCACTTTAAATTCTTAAACTATACATAGTAAACAATCCCAGTAAAAAGTGAAAAATGTATGATTATTTTGGGGATAAAATTCAAAAGTGCTATAAACGTTGCATTTTTTTTATGATGGAAACCAGCTAAAAATGAAGCAGTTTGCTTTCTGTATAAACAGAATATCTATCAGTGACAAGTTTTAGTGCTAGAGAGAAAAGAAAATTGTATTCATTCATTCCTGTTCAATTGATTAAAAAAAAAAGAACTCAGATGATTGTGCTCCGTGAGACAAAAGAATGAGTTATGAATGGGAAACCTGGCCTAGAACGCTGGGTAGTGCGATTTCATTTTTAGGAGTTCTGGATTTTTCCGTTATTTAATGAAAATAAATGCTGTCATTCAAATACAAAACTTTTTAATGTAACAAATAAAAATGAATACAAGAAAAGGTTACAGCCTAACTGTATGCCTTTTAACCAGTAAAACCACTAAGCAAATGCATTCTATATGTAATGTAAAGAAAAGATGCCACGCTGGACATCAGATCAACATGCCACTTTCTATACACGCAGTGTAGTAGTGTTTCTGAGTAATTATAGTGAATGATGAATACAGTGGTGATGCACACATATTGCCCCACTGTTGTTAAAATGTTACACAATACGTTTTGTACACGCTGCAGTAAAAAAATAAAAGACACATGTATTGTGTATAAGATATTTAAATTTAAACGGAGTGCCTGGGTAAATGCGTAAAGGGACCATTTTGTCTGTTAAATATCACAGTGATGCCCTTTAAATAAGGGATAGTTATTTGTTATTTTCATTGCTCCTTGAAAATGATCCTAGTGCATTGCAATGTGAATATCTACAGTGAAAAGACTGAATAATGTTTCATGTGCAAAAAAGTCTAAAAGGAAAGTTTGTTGTGATCCAAAAAGATCTTATAATCCACAGATAAAATGCACTGCTTGCAAATTAATAAAAGCGGAACCCCCGCAATATGAATATACTGTATTTTACAATGTAAAGATGGGATAACAAGACACAGAGATTTTAATCTAAAAGAAATGGTCTTTAAATGACATCATAACCTCTGGCAGTACAACAAGCTCTCAATATACACACAGACCTGAATTATTTTAGACAAAGAAATCTATAGGATATAAAATGAGGTGTGCTGTCCTTGTCATTAAGCGGGTAATTCAGCAAAGTGTGTATTCACCTTGCGATGCTTCGCCTCAGCTCACACAGACTGTTATGCACTCGCTGATGTCCTGCACGCGGACATCAGCGTGAAAAAGTGAAAGTGGTCAGCAGCCAAGGGGTCACTCACCCTCAAAATCCAATCATAATAAATGCAATGGACATCTAGAACTCCAAAAATGTGAACTTTAATGTGCCATCTCACATGTATCCAAAACAACATTTCGGGGGGAATGAACTTCATCAGGTTGGCAACACACAAGTAGTGAGGGTGTATACATAATGAGCATCAATTAGTGACATCACATAGGAAATTGCTAATTAAAGGGGCACTGTAGATCCAATATAACTGCACACATACATATAAAACTCCTTTATACTAAGCCAATTGCTGACGTTAGGGTAGAAATAATACTTGCCAATTGTTTCCCTTAATTAGTTTTTCTGAGAGCTGACATTTTTCTACCCCCACTCCCTCTCCTCTTTCTGTTCTGCAAGTCAGGCAACATGAGAATAAAAAGCTGCCTGACTGCTATTGGTTAAGCAGTGTGCAGACCTTTTGTCCGCATAAATTAAGTTGGAATGCAGGAGATTACAGTGGGAAAGCTGACTTGTGCACATGTGCTAAGTAGTAAGTAGGGCAAAAATGTCCGGGGGAGGGAACCTTTTCATGGAAAACTGGCCAGTACACATCACACACACATTTCCTGGTGCAGGAGATTATCAGTGCTGCCTACTCAATCATACTGTGTCACATGAAACATCTACTAGGGACAAACGCTTATCACTAAGGTATAGGACGGCATATGTAGAGATGTAATCTGACTATAGTTCCCCTTTAAGTTAGAAGCAGTGTATTAACAAACCATAAAGGTATCTCGATATGAGAAATATTACAAGTATTAATTTTCTGGCATGTCAAATCATACAATATGGATATAATGTAAAGCAGAAATGCATTTTCACATGATTAAGGTAATGGCGGACACAAATATATTCTGTAAGAGAGAAAGGGGCAGGGAATCACATAGAAGAAACAACCTTTTACAGAAAAACATCTAAAATTGATGTCTTCATTTAGGGGGTAATTCATCAAGCAGCGATGTAAGCTATGATGCGTTCGGCTCACTTCGCTAATAGTAGTATGCGCATGCTGATGTCCTGTACGCGGACATCAGCATGCGCATTAAAGGGATTCCCGTCTCGGTGAGAACAAAAGAGTTGCCTCGCTGAGACGGGAATCCCTTTAATGCGCATGCTGATGTCCGCATACAGGCATGCGCATACTACTATTAGCGAAGTGAGCCGAACGCATCATAGCTTACTTCGCTGCTTGATGAATTACCCCCTTAACCTCTTGGTGATATTGTATCAAGTTTGAAAATCCAATATAATTCTTTCTGAAGAAGTATCTTATTCGATTCAATGCCTTTTGGATCAGACATTCTCTAATATGGCCCACTTGAGCTGAGAAAAATGGTGTTTAAATTCTCTGAAATGTCTACTAACGGTAGCTAGTTTAATACATTTTGCCCTTGGAGTTCTGGATGTCCGTTGCATTTATTGTGATTAGTTTTGAATTGAGTGCATGTGAAAAGCCTTTGATTAGTTTTGTGCTATGAGAAAACAAATATAAATAAATTGTTAAATAAAAAAAATCCCTTGTTCTATAGTTCAGATATAGTAACATATTTATTATGTTGTCTTAGTCTTATCAAGGGGACCCACTGGTATATTTAACACATCTGTACAACATAATACATGTACAAAATGTGCAAAATATAACCTAAATATATCTGGATCGGTAGCTTTGATATAATGCACTGCTTATTACTAGCTTCATCAAGCACTGTCCACTCCTAAGATATAGTCAAAGGTGGCAAAGGATATAGTCAAAGGTGGCATTTAAACATAGTGGCAACATGGGAACTCACCAGAACTAGTTATTTTGGGTTGGCAGTTTGCAATAATGCAACAATTCCTAAACATTACTAACACTTTGCCATAGTTAAGGGTTTCTCTATAGATCAGGGATGGCGAACCTATGGCATACATGCCAAAGAGGGCACGCAGAGCCCTTTCTGTTGGCATGAGCTGTCACCAAATCTGCCTTCAGTACAGGCCGGGGCCCAATCTGACAATTTTCAGGCCAGATCCATGGCCTGCACTGAAGGAGCGCTCGCTCACAGGGGAGTTCTCCTCCCCTGACGCAAGCGTGCTCCTTCCTTGACACAGGCGTGATGACATCACTCATCAGCGCTGGAGCTTCGGGGGACGGTGCTGGTCTGCGCCAAAAAGTTCAGCACCACTGCTATAGATAATGGCAAGATACAAATAATTATGTATGTAGTAGTAGGAAAATGAAAATAATAATAAAAAAAAAAGTCTATTCTGGAATAAATACATTTTTTTTTCATTTTAAATGTTCCTAATGTTATTTATATTAATTATGTAAATGTACCAAAATTAGAATGGTTCTAAATCTAGGTTAATATTCACATTAAAAAAGATTTTGTTTTCAATGTTGTTTTGACTTTATTATAGGAAACATGGCCACCACAGAATCAGAGAAACCTATCAATTACACTGAAATAGAAAATAGTCTCCTTGAACTTTTCAATGTTACTATGGATAACAACACAATCAATAGCACAGAAGAACCTTCAGACCTGGATGGACCTCTTCCTGTCATCATCAGCCTGGTTTGCATTTTCCTTCTGCTTGCCACCTGCCTTGTGTTTGTGACACTTTGCAAGCCCGATGCATTAAACCAATCACTTTATGGTCCTCGTGAATGCATGCCATATCATACAGAAGACTCAAGTGAACCACAATTAAGGCTCTGGAAAAGACTCGGTTCACTAAGGTGCTCAGTCCCTAACTTTAGGAGAAGTCGACCTGTTTCTCAACTCCAGAGGACTTGTTCAAGGAAGCCTCCAATAATCCAAGACTTTATGGAGTCCACAAAAATGTGAATTGCTTTCCTTTCTATTCCCTTTTCTACTAATTTTAAATGCAGCTGAATAAACAGATGCTCCAATGTTGGAGTGAGATGGTTGAATAACTGTACGATTATTAACGATAAATGGACTGTTGATGTTTAGTTTTCAATGTTTTTTTTCAATATAGCAGTATTTACAACATTGATCTAGAACTGCTTTCTGCTTTAGACTTGTCGCAAAACCAGAATCTCCAGCTAAATAGTTGTACTGTAAAAAAAAAAGATGAAATTATGGCAAGAATGAGTGAAAAGAAGACAAAATGGGCAAAAAAAAAAAACAAAAACAAAACACAAATTGAAACTATGGAAAGTTACAATTTTTACTGCTTTTTTTTTTTATCAATATGGCTTTTTTCTCAATTTTAGAAATGGGTATAAATTAAAAAAAAAAAAATCCTGAATAATTAATATACAAATATTAAAAAATATATATATTTAGCCCATTGCTATGTCTGTGCTTTGAAAATGTATGACTTGAGT
This sequence comes from Pipa parva, assembly GCA_019650415.1. Lineage (NCBI taxonomy): Eukaryota > Metazoa > Chordata > Amphibia > Anura > Pipidae > Pipa > Pipa parva. The sequence goes on from WMED01011679.1 coordinate 9,475, forward strand.
ATAGAAAGTTATATATTTAGATTTAGACATTGGCTTTGGGGCACACTTATTGTATATGCGTTATATCTACAGAAAACAACAGGATTGGGTGACGTCTGTTTAACAACATGGCTGCAATCGTTAAAGACAAGATCAAGCAGAAAGCAATACATTTCATGAATTTAACTTCAAGATAACATTTTAGCAAGTGTTGTATTTAAATAACTGCCATGCTTAATACAAAGGGGAATTATTATTTATGTTTTTCTTTTACTGGTCCTTTAATCCCAAAATAAAATCTTATTTGCAGACTCAAAAAATGGATACGAAATGTCTGACTTGTAACAGGGCCTCAGATGTTTCTTTCCAGTACATCGACTCACGCGCCTCACGTCTTAAATTTCCCATTTTCCAAAGAAGCATTTTCAAACCATCTTCAGCAACATTTGAGAATAATAATAGCGGAAAACTATCCTTTTTCTCCGCCTGTAAAGAAAACATTCGCAAGAACTTGGCGTCTTCTAGTTCCACTGTACAACGGCAGATGCAAATGTCTTTATTTTTCCTCCTGACTAGCAAACCTACAGTCTAAAAGTGAACAAAGAGGCTGATGCTGAACAAAGGCTCTCAAGTTGATTATTGTCTGTTTCCTTACTCTGACATGTTCATGTTATTGACCAAGATTTTTATTTCGACTCTGAATGTATCTGTGATCGGCATTCACCGCTTACGAATAAAAAAAAAGCTTTTTCCACATTACCAAGTTATTCAATAACAACAAAAAAGAAGTTTTCCCTATTATGTACTCCAAGAAAATATATTTATTTGCTGTTATTGTTCAGCATCTTTATCTCTTACTTGTGTAATACAAGGGCGCCCTAAGTAAAAAAAACAAAACAAAACCCTACCGTGGACATTCTGTCCTTGCCTGCGCATGGAGCTCTCTGGAGTATGAGTTTCTATTTATAGTTTAGGAAACACTAGCAGTATACACAAAGACAGATATGGGAACCAGGCTTAAAATATCAAAGAAGATTTACTGAACCATAAACAGTAGTGTAGTAAATACAACCACAATGATAGCACTTCAGGAACAACTCCACTTGTTTCAACAAAATGGTCATATCTGCTTTAGTATCTCACAGGTCTCTTCAGGGCCGAACCAGTTTCGGAGTGAGGGATACCACTCTTGATGTCCCCCTATAAGGAGTAGCCCTTCTTCCCCTTGTGTGAGGTCACAGCTATTAAAACTAAACTAGCTGGCACTACCTTCCTATGCCCTTTTATATCCTGCTAGAGAGAGCATTTCCTTCAGGAACTTCAGTGAGAGATATAGACATTACTTTCTTTCATAGAGATCCTGGCTGACAGCCCACACGCTCTCAGACTGAATCTGTGTAGTAGTGCAGGGACTTACAGAGACTGTAGGCTTAGTGTCATCACTTCCTTTGTACAGGCACTTCCAACTACAAACCAAAAAATGCACCATAATTGCAGGCACCAGCGACTGGTCCCTAACAGCACTGGCTCACAGGATGTGCACATGGTTTGATGGGACTCCCAACACAAGCTGTGCCCTAGGAAGTAGCCTGGGCTGCTTTGTGGATAATCCAGATCCGGTCCAAATCCAACAAATGGTATATCATTGTAGGAACCAGACTGTACAAAATTTAATAATTAGATTCGGAATGAAAAATAAAAATATAGCGCAACTAAAATGAAGCTACCTTAGTAATTCTAATTCCTAATCTGTGTATATGTGAGAGAAAAGAACATTAATGGGGGCTGTTTAAATAAGGCTCAGTATATTAAGTAATAACTCATCTGTCATGGCTTAGTGAATCCAAGCATGCATCATGCAGGGCCGGGCGGCTGCCTATGTTGCCGGAGGTCCCCTCCTCCCCTGACTTTGTTCACTTTAACAATTCTGTAGCACTAGCGTTACATCATGTAAGTAATCTCACTTACCTTAGCCGCTCGCTCCAGCGTCGGTCTCCATGTGGCGTCCTCCTCCAGCAGTTGTGGCATGTGGGCGCACAGGGGAATGACGCACACGTCGCGGACGCGCGCTTATGACGTGTATCGGCTGGGTCAGCTGACAGGCTCCTCTTCCTATATAAGGAGCCTGTCAGTTCACTTCGGTGCCCGAGTATAGAGCTTGCTGAGCTCAGTGACTAGTTACTGTATTGTATTAAAACCTTGTCTGAGACCCTTTCCTGAGACCCTTGCCTGTTTGCTAACCTGAAAACTTCCAGCTTCTATTCTGTGTGTTACTTCAGTGCCTGCCCAGTCTGAGGGGTCGTGACCTGGTTAGAACACCAGATCTATCTTAGATTCCACACCCTCAGTACTGACATATTAGCTGTACCTCCTTCTCCTCTTCATATTAGTAAATCCTGACATTTGTACTTCCTGACAAATCACTCCTCTCTGACTTTGTTCACGGTCACTTCCTGTGAGCCAATCTGTTATGGTAGGGTGGGGTTGGGACAACAATTTGAGGGAAGGATGGTGGGGTAACCATACTAGTGTAAGGTGGGTCGTGGCAGCACAGTAAAGGAAAAAAAGCTTGAATAAAATTGCAGTGAAGCAATTTATCCCACTACCTTGTACCCACTTACCTGTTTTGTTGTAGGGCACTATGTGGGGTTGGGGCAACAATACGAGGAAAAGAAGTTGGGGCAACTCCATAATAGGGTAAGGGGGCAGGGGCTGGGGCAGCACAGTAAAGGAAAAAAAGCTTGAATAAAATTGTAGTCAAGCACTACCTTGTACCCACTTACCTGCTTTGTTGTAGAGCACTATGTGGGGATACTGCGGCACTGTTAGGGGCACTATGGGGAGGAACTGCTGCACTGTATGGAGCACAATGGAGGGGAGACTGCTGATGGGTGGGACATTTTGACATTGTCGTTTAGGGCACCATTGACCCTTGTCCTGGCCCTGTGGCAATGTATTCACTTATCAAGTTGTTTTGTCAATGTACTAGTCAGTGGAACAATATGGCTTGTTCTCCCCCATACTACCTGTAGCTTCTCCATTTCTCTATCCCTGCGCTGCCAAAACGTCAATGAGTGTGCACGATTTTACATCTCAGATATCACTGTCAATCCTCTCTCCTCCTCTGTTTGCTGACAGACTTGCGCAAAACTCATTGTGAAACAGAAAGCTGGTTTCTCCTCACTAAGCAGGAAAACAGCTGGGTGTAAACTCATATTAGTTCCAATAGTAAATTCCGGTCAAAAAGAATGAAAATGGCAGAGCTGCCATTTTCATTCTGGTTGACCGGAATTTACTATTGGAACTAATATGCTGTTTGAGAGGTGATTGGGCAGATCACCTCCTTGGTACAAGCGCAGGATCACGCACCATTCACTGGAAGTTTATTCTCTCAGTTAAACTACTACAGTAAAAAGACTTATTTTTGGACTTAAGACATTGTCATTCATTTATCAACAATCATTCAATTATTTTAACTATTTCTTACTACTGTTGGTTATAAATTTTAACTCTATTTTAGTGTATCATTCGATACCATTGTTCGTTCATTTATCAATCAGTACATTATTAATCATCAATTTGAATCTAGGGTGCTATACCACCCATTTGCATCATGGGTGTAAACTCACACTGCATTAAATCACAATCTGATGGAAGCCACATGCAAGTATTACTAGTAGTAGGTTTATTATCACTCGCCCGCTCGGCTTCCTTAGTTCACCTCTGACTGGTAGGAAATGTCCCAAAGCATTTATTCATTCACTTTAATGAAATCATCAAGGCTCCATGAAATTTAACGCAGATGTGAAATTTCCAATTTACAAATTAGAACAAAGTTACCTGTCGCTGTGAAAGGTATCTAGGTGGAAGTGTGAAACATTTTAAACAGAGCAACTACCTTTAGCACAGCGGTTCTCAACCTGTGGGTCGCGACCCCTTTGTGGGTGGAACGACGCTCTCACAGGGGTCGCGAACACTCTGCAGAGCCAGAAGAGAGTGCAGGTCCCTTTATATAAGGGTTCCTACGCGGTGATGTCGGGCCAGAACACGCATACGTGACATGCGTACGTGAGGACGCCAGACCCGGATATCATCATGTGATGTCAGTACCCGGTGGTCGCTGTCTCAACAAGGTTGAGAACCGCTGATTTAACATAAACCAGTCACCAATGTGGATCCTTTGACTTTCATGACAAAACAGGTAAATAGTTTTAAAAACTCCTGTAAGCACAACTATCCCAAAACCACAAGGGGAAGAAGAAGCCAAATAAACAAACTCAACATTTTACTTCTGAAGAGCCAACATGAGCAGAACAGAGGAAATAATTTGGGGAGGAAAAGGGAAGACTGTGAGATACCCTTGGAAGAAGAGGTAAAGAGAGTTTTCATCATGGAACTTACGGAGCCAGAGAGAGAAGTCTGGGAAAGCACATGTTGTAAGGGGGAGGTGATAGGTACTTTAATCAGACAAGTTATGTAAGCAAGACACTGCATGTGTAAGCAAGGCACTGCATGTGTAAGCAAGGCACTGCATGTGTAAGCAAGGTACTGCATGTCTAAGCAAGGCACTGCATGTCTAAGCAAGGCACTGCATGTCTAAGCAAGGCACTGCATGTGTAAGCAAGGCACTGTGTAAAGTTTCAATCTGAGCCTTGGAAGAGTGTTTCTGGGGCACATTGAGGATGTCTGCAAAGCTTTGCTTCAATAAGCATTTATACCGCTGGTTTGGTGCAAATTTAACGTGATTATATGCAGTGTATTTTTATTGGAAATGACAAGGCAGATATTTTCCCATGGTTCAAAGCAGAATAAAAAAATACAGGGAATGCAGTGGGAGCAGTGGCTGAGAGATCCAGTGACCTAACGGTGTAACAATGTGTACAAAGTATTGTTGAGTCCGTTTGACTATGTTAAACAGGGGTGAGCAATTATTTTTCTCATGGGACCCCATGAAAGGTTTGGGTGGTTTTAGCCCAGGTCTGATGTTACTAATACCAGAAGTATCAAGGATATCACCAATAAGGTAATAAGAAAATGGAGATAATTAGTCAAGACCAAAGTCTATATCATCACTGCAACTGTACAGCAACTGTCCACCATGGAGAATTCAGTGAAGTAGTGACAATGTTATTTGCTGCAGTGGGATACACTTGTAGAAAGGGTTATTTTATACTGTGCATAAGCTATAAGCAAGAAAATAAGTACAAGGTTTATTTCTGCATCTCTAAGTAAGAAAAAAATTCAGATTATTAGACGTTATTTAGTGGCGTAAATACCTGTAAGATGCTGCTGGAATATGGCACATTCTCAGGGATGCTGGCCTCATAACTGCTCTTTAGAAAGATTGGTTTATTGTCATTGATATCAAGTACAGTGACCAACACTGTGGCTGTTCCTGTTCTTCTGTTTCCTGCAGGGCCATTGTCTGTAAAAAGATACAATGCAGTCAAAAAAAACAAAAAACAATATATATGTGAAACCATTTAGAATAAACTATAACATGCTATTGAATCATGGTATTCTTGTAACAAGTCTTTAGAATGATTTATTATTGTTTCTGTAACTTATTTAATACCAGTTACACTTCATAATGAAAATATCTAATAACAACTAAATGCTTACCACCAACAGGTAGTCATAGAAACTAACCCTGTAAACAGTGAGAGAAAAAAAACATGATTTATACCAGC
>WMED01011681.1:0-15142 GCA_019650415.1 Pipa parva
TATTCACTTATATACAGTTAGTGGGATATAGTGAGGATGACATCACTGCACTTCACTGGGTAATTCCTCAACAATTTGCATTACTTCTCATCCTACTTCTATTTGACTGACTTTGCCACATAAATGCATTCAACAGTGTCTGTCACAGTCTGCTTGTTCAGCAAGTGTATTTGACGCGTTGTCACAAAGGAGACGTGAATATGCAATTATTTTGGCAACGTGACTCTAACTGTAGTGAAGTAAACTCGACAAGTGAATTCATCCTTTAATTAATAAGGCCCTAAGTCTCTATGTTACAAAGTTAGTCTGGTCAGACCAGATGACACACAGAATGGAGCAGGATCACCTACAAAACAAATGGGATATGGTATGTACAGCATCGCTGATTCTGTTTGGAAGAACATGTTGTGGTTTCGAGGTTAAAGAGTCATATACTCTATGCTGCTGTATAGAGAATGGAATATCTCAAAAGATATAGACTACAGATCAAAAAAAGTTACCAAGAAGTAGAATAATAGATGCAAATGAAAGCACACGGTGTTGGCTCAGGGCTACGTTCTTTTTGTTTTTTTTTATCAAAGAGTTGCCTTTCCCTCTTCAAAACAACAAAGCTGAAAATGAATTTGAGTCAGTGGCCTTTCTGCTTTTGACAGAAAACTCATTCTTCTACCAAAAAAAGTAGGTGAAATATATCAAGAACATTGATCCTGGTTTTGCAAAGATCAAGAAATGCAGCAGGTGATCTTTCAGCCACACAGGGTGGAGTGGATCCATAGTTTCTCAGTTACTAAACCAGATTCTGTTTTCATGCCTCAGATGTTATTGCTTAGCTTCATACCGGATACTTGTCCTGAACACATATTAAATTCACAAAGGTATCCGGCACTCCATATCACCATAGTGTCACTATGATTAAGCTCTAACACGCGAAACGCGTAAGGGGATGATCCACACGTTTTTAAATTTATACAATGACTTTTTAACCAGCAATTAAATAAAGAAGTTGTTTTTACATATGGAGTGCCGGATATCTTTGTAAATTTATGTTGCATAACAGGGTATTGGAAACACCCTTACTCCAGAGCACCCGTGTCCTTTCTACTTAACGGTGAGCAGAACTACACCACACAGCACCAAGGATTGAGCCGATTTTCCTGCTTTCACTGAACACATATTAACTCCCCATACTTTGAAAAGTCAGAATTTTTTTTTGATACATGAAATATGACTACTGTATATATATTTTTTTCAATTATATTGAGACTGACCCCAGTTAAATAACTTTGTCCTGCATTGTTTTATAAAGTGATTTCATTTCCCATGTGGTCTGAAAATGTTTACCTTTCCTTTGCTTGCTTTCTTTATATGGGAATGATCCAACTAAATGACGGCACATATCGCGGGGGGCTCTTGCTATTCCTCATACAATATGTTTTATAGCTAAAAGATCAGCTCTGAATCTGCATTACGTACCCGCTACTTGTTAAGCAGATGTTTCTAGAGCTTGCTCACATTATAATAAATGCTTGTATTAAAGATGTTCTTCAGCATCTGCAGGATTCACTACCTATTAGATAAATAATGTATTATTGCCCATTGCTGCTAATAATTATTTCATTTAATTAAAAGAAAAAGCCTATAACTTTATAAATTGAATAACTCTTCTTTGTTGTTCTGATCCCAGTGTGCTTAAAGTACTTCTCCAGTCAGTCGATGGCTGACAATCGCAAAGGAATATCATTACATTTAAAGGGTAACTAAAGGCAGAAAATAAATTAATATGTTATAAAATATACCTGGCACTAGCTGGGAAGTCCTAACTGTCATGGGGAATGGAGCAGCTGTTCTGAAGAACGCTCTCAGAGTTCACCCAATGCTGAGCAGCAAAATTATCACTGCGCATGTCTAGAGCAGGCATGATGACATTGATGTCGCTCTGCACCGCCGATGCCAGTCAGGAGGGGGAGCCAGAGTGCAGTTTCATAATTGTACCGATTGCTAAGAAACTGCCTTTGTTCTTCAGAACAGCTGCTCTATTTCCCATGACAGTTAGGACTTCCAAGCTAGTGCCAGGTATATTTTATAATATATTAATTTCCTTTCTGCATTTAGTTCCCCTTTAACTACATGAAAATTGCAGCCAACTGCATCTCGTAGTAGCCATTGCAGTCATTGTTGCATTTGTGTACTGGTTAGTTGGGATTAATCAATGTTAAAGGTAGTTACTTTTTTGTAGATATTTAAGAAGCACTGCTAGCCATCTAAAACTTACTTGCCCCACTGGTGTTCTGATAAATGACAAGTAAGTCAATTTGTGGTCCACCAAAAAACACAAAACAACAACAATTTTCTAGCCTGTAATATATACAATTCAGGAGGTGATTCATGGACATGTAGCATGTGGGTTTCAGGTCTGATTCCCTAGTGGCAGTTAGGTCTAAAAGTAGCAGATTAAAGCATGGGTCACTCCAAGATTACAATGGCAGTATTAGTAAAGTGTATAAGCAAAGCAGATACATAATAACAATTTCAGTTCATTATCTGCCATGGTATCAGTTCAGCTGAAAATCCAGTGGAGGGATCATTTTATGGAATAGGTTAGCAGTGTTTCAGGCAAGAGTATTACTCCTTCAATTGCCCCCAAGGCAAAATGGCTACTTAAGTCCAGCCAAGAAAATCCTGCTTCGGAGCCTAGTATCATTATTATCAGTAAGTAATTGTAACTTCAGTATTGATTAAACTAAGAATAGTACTGAGTACTACATATCTATTTTCTGTTTTGGTCATTTAACAACTCCTGGTACCCAGCATTAGAATTTGGTTTGGTTGTGCATGCAAATATCCTGGGGTCAGTGATCTCCACCTTGCTTTAATGTAACTAAGTCCTTCTGAGCAATTTTTAAAAAGATTCTGTGGCTGGGGGTTTCATCAACTCTGGCAGTGTCACTGCCCCCCCACCCCCTGGGGACAAGGAACAGTTGCACCTGTGATTAATGCCTATATAGCTATGCCCCTGACATCTATGATGGTTTCTCTGCTTGGAATAAATGACACTTAATTGCTTTCAAACAAATGTATTCTTAACATCTAAATACTGTATTTTGCATTAGTCAAGGTCAAAAACACAAAATATTGGAATTGCAGTAGAGGCAAATCTATCCACTATAATGAGGATCCACAAAGATTGATTTAGTGTCACAGAAAGTTTTTCTGCAACAAATTAGTGGCGCATAGGGTTATGGATAAAATGTAGCTCAACAATTTTAGAAAACATCACTTTTTTATATGCAAAGCTTATATAAATGTTCACTATAACTTTGATAGACTTAATCCATTGGTAAGCTGATAAAAGACCCGAAGAGTCCATTAAATTCAGCAACAGGAAAACCATATCTATGTTGATCCAGATTTAAATAATTGCTGTTGATACATTACTAAAATTACTTGGTCTGCATCTTTGGGAACTTTGATTTGTGATTTTGAATTGTCACATTTCTATCGATGAAACTGCCTTATCCACTCTTCTTTATTTATTTATTTTTTAAATCTTCCTAGAGAAGAGATATTGCACTTATTTTTACCAAATACACAAGAACATAGTATTTTATTGCCAAAATTATAATTTAAAATGCTTCGTCTCTCTGGAAGGACATTAGATTCTTGATGTTTGCAAATTTCTCTGTTAGAAACTGGAACAAACATTGGCAGCAAATGTGTTATCAAATCACCTACTCCGTGCCTACTGGAAAAATCTGCATCGCATTAAACAAAATTGTTTTGCAGTTCAAAAGACTTGCTGCTAATTAGATCTCTCATTTCAGAAATCGATGCTGTTTTTAGATTTGCCCTCAAGTGCCTAAACAATATAGATAGGATGACAGTGAATTTTCTGTAAAAACACAGGAATTCTCCAGAAGTGCAACAAGAGAATGGAAAGTCTTGGAGAACAGCTTTATAGGTTTCTGTTTTCTTTGTCAATAAAGTATAGATTATTTTTAACCGGTGTGGTTTGTTCTTAGATGAGAGCTTTATAACGGTATGAAAGGTTTATACAAAAACACAACACTGAGGGAATGACAAACCTAAGAGAAAAACTCATGCAAAATGTTGCTTCTTTTCTATGAGAATCCACCACTTGGTGAATAACGCATGGAGAATTTGTGACTATTGGAGCATCACTAACCCAAGTGACACCAATACACATCAATACCAAAATTCTCACTTTCATAAAGAAGCCCTGAAGTTGCTCTCCTCTGTGGAACTATCCTTGGTTTTTATATCTTCCCCCCCCCCCACCCCCAGCAAATGGTGTACAACCCAAAAAGTCAGCCCTGACAAGAGAGATGTTATAATCTCTGATTCCTCAGTAAGTGCCTACTCATGCAGACTTCTTTGTGATCATTTGCCCAAGAGTCAGAAACTTACTAACTCCTTAGTGTTACTATTAGTATTTGTAAGGAGTGGCTATGTGTACATCTGATGCCCTATAAAATGAAATATATCACCTTTCAGGAATTCTTGCCCTTCCCTTTTTATTCACATATGTATGCATGTATGTATAATTTTATTTATAAAGCACCACAAATTTACGCAGCACATATGACTATACTCATTACTAATTGTGCATATGGGGCTTTCTTTGTGTACATATTTACTGGAGCAGAGTTTTTTGGGGGATTTCTGGAGAACATTCTATGAAAGGGACCAAATTTGTCAGGGCAGAGCCACTAAGCATTAAAACTCACAAAAGGGAAACTCTGTTTGGGTACAGGCTTGCCTTTCCTACTAACAACATTTATGTTAATAAGCTTTTGTTTGAATGATGATGTCATCGATATTCTTATTTTTTAAAATACCAATGAGTGATGTCATAATTCAAGGTCAATCATTTGCCTTAGGGGTTTATTGACTAAAGTTCACATTGTCACACAAAGGAGTGAATTTGTGGTCACAATAGATGTCTACTGTCACAATTGTGACTTCATTATAGGAAAATTGTCACGGTCGCGACTTTAAAATTGTCATGGTTGCGGATTTGTTATGGGAAATCCACAGATTGAGAATTCGACAGTTGAATTTTCTATTTAGTCAATAAATAAATAACCTCAGTCATTCAGAAATGCATGTTTAATAAGGTTTTTCTGTCCAGCCACATTGATGTAATTGCTTGAACATTGTTCTCTGTATGGGAGTTACTGGATCACCATTTTGAGCTTGTATACAAGCCAATAAACCTATAAATATAAAATAAAATTAATTGACCTACTTAACAGGCAGTGCTTAGTTCTTTAAGTAGAATACCAGCCATAAAGCACGACGTGAGTTTTTTTTTTAGTATTAACATTGCCAGAAAATATATAGTCCAAGCTCAATAAATTGTATTAAAACTAGAAAAGTCTCCTTTTCACAAATATTACATTCATTTGTTATATTCTGAGACAAAATATTATTATTATTTTTTTAATATATTTTATTTTACTATCACTTGCAATAAATTGTACAAAGTTACAGTGCAGGTAATTGGTTGATTAAAAAAAAAACGTATTTTTCTGTTTCACTTGTAATCCACTTATAATCATTTATAAGCACACAGCTGGCAGTTATATGCAAACCAACTTCAAGCCAATCAAATTAAAAAGAGAAAAAAAAAAAAACATCTCAAAAGCTATTCTAGGAGGAAAACAGGTAAATGTGAAAGATGTGAAAAATATGGGTTAGAAATGGGAATAAAAATCATGTAGAAGCGGTCAGTTGAGGTCTGAAACGCAGTGTATGATTCTCCGATTGTGGGACTTAGTATTAGTACCATCTCTGTTTGAATATTTTTGAGTTAAATATGTTGCCAATTCTTTGAAACGCAATTTGCGTTCCATACAAACGGAAGTGTTATTTACGTCACTTCCGGTTTTCGTAACCAGCCTAAGCCCCACTCATGCGCAATATGCGTTCCATCAATAGGAGGTATACTATGACCCTCCGGATGAAGTTCCAAGGCACTCATTGGTAGTATTGGGCGGAAGTCACATTGTAGAGGGTCACTTCAGGTTCATGGAGCGGGATCTAGAGCGTTTAAAGCTGGCCGCTTCTACATGATTTTTATTCCCATTTCTAACTGTCCTGAAGAAGCATAGTATGTGAAACGCGTAGAGAGGTATGGACTAGCTATATATTAGCTGATCTATTTGTTTTATCCTGGCTGTATTATATGGTTGGATTACAGTTCACTGGATTTTTTTGCTTTTTTGCAATTCTGCCTTGAATAGAGACATTGAATTGGCGGTTATATGATATCCTTATTTGGAGCATTTTTTATTTCAAGTTTTTGCTTTTGTGAATTCTTTTTTATGCTTTTTATTGTTGCTATCTCAATAAATATGGATTTTCATTATGGAATTGCTTGCATTATGTCCCATGAGTGTTGAAAGGTTTCTATATATTGTTTAGTGGTTGCAAACTACTTCTTTGAGAGCTGACACCAATCACCTGAGGAACTGGGTGTATCAGATTAAGCAGCCTGGTTGAAATTTGTGGGTCATTACATCTATTTGGTATTGAACACCAGTTTAAGGCTCAAACTACAGCTACATCTGGTGAGCATATTTTTGAACACAATTTTGAATATCACTTTTTGGTGTCATTTATTTATTAAGAAATTCTTGTTTCACCTTCTATCTTCACCATAATATGGTACGTTTGGGTATTGCACTATTTATACAATATTTTTTGATAAGGCACTTAGTGCCGTGTATTTTTCCTAGTTTTTCATTTTGTTCTCACATCCAAGAAGTTTTTGAAGCACAATTCTTATTTGGAAAGGCTGCAATCAATTAACTGGGGACATTCACCTTTTTGTTTTTTTGTCTATTGTGAACATTGTTTTTTTGGACATTTTTTCTGATTTTGCACATTATTCATAGCGCCCCCTATTTTTTTTGTTGTTTTCATGAAAAGGTAGCTATACAGTATAGCTTCACATTCCATGGATAAATTCAATAGAAAAAGTTTCTCATGGCAAGTATCGATCGAAGCAAATCTTGCAAAACTTACCGCGAGAAACTTCAGGGTGTTCGTGATTAAACTCAGAAAAGCCAAAACGGGCTTTTCCGAGTTTAATAAATTTCGGCCAAATATTTAATTATTAGTGTCTGTACTTTCATTGTGGCCCTTTCATAAAAAAAATCACATTGAAAGTCAATTGAAAAATCATGACATTATGGTCAATATTTCCTAGGTTCCAACGTACCTGCACCTTTGTTATTCCGTCAGGTCTATGAATTAATATATAGGGTCAGTAGAAAAAATGCACATGAAGAAAGAAATCAAGTGAGAAATTCCATTAACTGTGCCATAAATAGAATATGCAACAATTCAAAGTTATTTCTAAGGTACCTCAAATATTCTGGTGTGCCGTGACTTTTCAACCATGCAAGACCGCTTAACGTAGCCTCTAACTTTCTATTTAGGCACCATGGACCACCCAGTGTCTCTGGAGTCAGTCTGTGCAGAGCTTAGCTTGTACAGATGCCTGGATAAAACGACACATTGATTTGTGTTTTTTTTAATGTAATAAATGCTTTTTACATTCTGGAAGCTGTTGCCTTTACATTCCAGGCAGTGTGTACCAAGTACTACATTTAGCTGTTAACTTTCTACCTGGCAAGAGTTCAGTTTACATTTTTTTTTTTTCTAACTAGAAATAGCTACACTTTCAAGGTGTGATTAAAATACTTGTAATGAGAAAGGCTGACTTGCACGGGCAATATTTATACAAGAGCTGTCTTTTCTACCTCATTATATGGATGATAAAACCTCCTTTTCAAGCTAAAAGATTAGAACAAATTTTGGAATACCTAAAGTTGTTTAATTGACCATATGGTCACCTTTTATTTAGTTTGAAATGACGGGTGTTAATAATATTAATTTAACATTTTAATAGACGTGAGCACTAAGTATGTTTACTCATTCCAGACAAAATGTTGCTTATGGATAAATGGACTTGGCGCCTGGAAGATTTATAATGCTGTACTCCTCAACATGTTGTTCAATTAAGAAGTTAAGATATCAGAGTTAACAAAAATGGTTTCTTATGAACGTGTAAAAAACATAAAACTACCAGGAAAAAACTTGGCATTCACCTTTGGTGTTAGATATTACTTCCATTTACACTTAAATAAATTGTGATGTGTTCCAAAAATAAACACAAGTATTAGCAGAATGACAGAAGTCTTTTCTTTTGAGATCTTATATCTGACACTGGGATATTCAAAGTTGTGTGGGACTGTCCAGGAGACATCTCAAAAAATATGCCTGTCACAGGGCTAGGAGTGTTTGTATAAGAAAAACAAGTATGTGGAGGAATCAGCATGAAGTATCACACCTGGTAGAAAAGACAACTTACTTCGGCCCCGGTTCCATAAGGCTGGCTCCACTAAGTCTAGCCAACATCTGGAATTTATATCAGGAGACACAGCGCAGCCCTGGCTGGCGTTCCTTGCTACCTTTGTACTTTCAATGCAAATTGAAAAGCAAAACAGACATCAAGGATATATTTATATAGCTGTCTTCAAGCTGTGTTTTCTATTCCATCTGCTGCACATGATAATTTTCAAATGTTTGCTAAGAAAAGACCAAAATGGAGAACTGATTCGAGCATACTTTACTTCGTTAGATTACATGTTGCCTATTATTTATTTGACTGAGCTCTTGTTCATTTCAGAAGCAGTGTATAGAAACATGTTATTATATACTAATCTCTCTGCTAACTCAGTGTTAGCCTGGACCTCAGTTATTCAGAAAAACAACATATTGTTTCCAGTGAAATCTTTGTTAGCATGTTTGTTCTTGTTTAGTCCAAAGCAAAGGGTCAGTGTTATTGACCCTTGAGACATCTTGATAGAAAGGTTAAAAGCAGATCAGCAATATATACAGACTAAAATAAAACATTAAAGATACATCATTTTACTTATAGTTTCAAAAGAATGTTGTATCAAACCTAGAAAGTTAAATGTGAAGAAACCTGAAGTTCTAAGATCAAATTTACTTTGGATTAAATTTTTAATCTCCTGGAGATTTGTGTAAAACAGATGGACTGAAATTACTCAGTTGTCCAATGACTGGCTGAGGATTTAGGTAATTGTATTATTTAACAGCCAGTGGGTAATGCCTTTGATACTGGTAAACCTAAATGATATCTTAATAATGGAAAGGAAAATGAATTTGTTTGACAAAGCCCACTAATATCCTCCTAACCTGTAGATAAGCAAGACAATGGATAAGTGTTGACGTGCTTCAATGCAGAAGGAAAACAATGGAAATTAAAAACAAAGCTAAACAACAAAAATTATTACATAGAAATTAGGTCTCATGCTCATGCTATATATATACTGTATATATATATTTTTTTTTGACTTGGTGAATTATAAAAGAACAAAAAAACAGAAAACCAATGCTATCCATACCTGAAAAAGTTAGGTTAAAAGAAGACTAAATTTGGGAAACATCTGGTAATTATGGGCCCAGAGAGCAAGCATATCAAGTAGCCCAGGAAAGAAAATTCCTATAGTTTATGGATTTATTACAGATGGCCGAATCAATTCGGCCAAAGTGGAATTCGTTCCGAATTTCCCTAAAAATTCAATTGGAAACTCAAACTCGGTAGAACAAATTTTTTGCTTGAGAGGTTCCCTAGGACTCCCCCAAGTAGCTATTTAAATCATAGCCAGCAAAAATGCAGCTATGATTTAAAACCCATTTTTTCCATAGCACTACTAGCACTATGGAAGTAATTAGGTATCCCAGCTCTAAACCACTTACAGTGAAAAGCATTCCTTTAGCAATAGCCATGTAGCCTCAGTCTTAAACTTGTTAGGCAATGCTACTGCACCAGAATAAAATCACAAAAGTTGATTGTGTGGTTTTGTGTGCTTATTCTGTTGCTAAAAATTCGGCGAAGCAGTCGAATCGAATTTTTCAAAACTTCGGCCATCTCTAGTATTTATCTATGTTAAAAAATCCTTAAATGTTATTGCCTAGTAATAAAAAGTTGGCATCATGCTGAACAATGTAGGACTGTTTTATTATCCCATCCTATGCTATTTGTGGAATGTAGTTGTTTAATAGAACATTAATATTATGGGGCACATTTAATAAAGTCAAACAGGTTTATTGACTAGTAAATGCAGGAGAAATAGCTTGTATTAAACAATATCGCTCTATCTATTGTAGGGATTTCACTCACTTTTGCTGCGGTAGTCTTTTCCAATAACAACTTTCAAACACGTTCTTTCCTGAAGATTCGTCTTTATTTTACAGGAAATCAAAACTTCAACAGAAATCCAGCCTCACTTGGCAAAATAATAACATAAAACAAATAACATCGGTTTTCAGACTTTTCTCAAAAACATGAACCTCTTTGTCCATAAATCTCACTCCACGGAGTCTCAGTGGTCTTTTCACTAACCACACCTCAGCACAGCCAGACATACACTGAGAAACTCTCTCTCTCTCTCTAAGCTTGTGCTTTTACCTAGAAGGGACACAGGTGCACTAAATTAGAAAACCTGAGATGGTGTGTAGGAGTGGCCTTCCCACCCAAAACTCTTCAGCCACTCCTAAACTCTGGATCCAAACTCCAGTTTAAACAAGATCACTGACAGTTAACCCTGTTAGTCTCGACTATTCCCAGGGTTTTATGCCAGAGTTGACAGGAGTCTAAACGGCACATACACTCTATCCGTAAGTCTCCCAAAGACCTGCTTACACTATCTATATATCTATATCTAGATCTATTTACTAAACTGTTCAAAAACATTTTTATTGCTCTAAAGAGTTCTCCACCCTCAGGCTGGCATAAACCTATTATTCCTTATGGAATTGTTCCTGTTATTTATCCTCAATCCAAAATATTTCCCTATCGAAAAGAGACATTGATATCAATCTGTAATGGAAGGAACTCTCATAGAAAAGCATTGCAAAGTGTGTCTCTGTTGATCGATATTTATCAATAACAACAGGGGCGGTTCTGGCCCTATTGACGCCATGGGTGAACCGCTCCTTGACCTCCCCCCACATCCCCCACCCGCCCTGTGACACCCCCTTGCCCTGTGCCCCCCGCGCCCCCCAACTCACCTCCTCCAGCGTTCCAGCGACGCACCTTCTCTAATGAGGTAAGTTGAATGTGACGGTGCTCCTTAGATGTTCGTGTCTTTCTGTCAGCTGCCAAATACAGCTGACAAGTCCCGAAGCAGCCAAGGAGTGCTGTTCCATTCAACTTACCTCATTAGAGGAGCTGTAATGCTGTTGGAGGTGAGTTTAGCTATGGGTGATGTGGGCAACAACGCCCCTCAAATAGATTGTGCCCTGGGCAGTCGCCCACATCACCCATCGGCCCTGAATAACAATTTACTTTGATGGGGAAACATTTTTATCGATCCTTTGAAAATCAGGGAAATCGAAAAGTACAGGGAAATAAAAAACTGACAAGCGAAAAGGGGAGAAATAAATCAGTATGGTTGAACTGGTCTTAGTAAATATTCCTCTAAGGAAGAAGTTTAATAAACTCGAAAAATGTAGATTTTGCCTTTACAGGTTTATCCCAAGTAGATCTTGGCTGTTCTTTTGCTAAAAATCATTTGATATTTACAGATCGAAACTTTTCGATTGAGTTTTTCTATTGAATTTTTCGGTGGAAAGGTAGCCATACTTTACATTAGTAGTATGTATGTATGTATGTATATTTTTACATATAAAGAGCCACAAGGTTACACAGCGCTGTACAATGCAACAATACAGTTATAATACAGACAAGGGAAGTTTGTAACAAATAGCAAGGGAAGTAAATTACAAGCATATAATCAAGAAAACACACTCTAATTCAGCAAGCAGCGAAGAGAGCTACGATGCGTTCGGCTCACTTCACAAATGGTAGTATGTGCATGCTAACATCCAGCGCGTGGACCTCAGCGAGCGCATTAAAGGGATTCCCGTCTCGGCAAGAACAAAAGAGTTGCCTCGCTGAGACGGGAATCCCTTTAATGCGCATGCTGAGGTCCGCGCGCTGGATGTTAGCATGCGCATACTACCATTTGCGAAGTGAGCCAAACGCATCGTAGCTCTCTTCGCTGCTTGCTGAATTACCCCCTAAGTATGGCCATGTTTTCATTGAAAAATTCAATTGAAATACTCGATCGAAAAGTTTCAGTCAGTAAATATTAGTCGAAAAATATCGAGTGATTTTTACTGAATGAACAGCTGAGATGTACTTGTGATACACTCAAACATGCAAGTTTATTATTCTACTATAAAAAAATACATGCAAGTTTATTAAATTTTGTCCTTAATCTCTGTTTGCAGAACCATTACAGATGAAACCAGTTGCTACGCCTCCTCCAAGCCAGGTTTGTAGAGGTGGGTTTTGAGCTATAGTTGTTCACACTGTGACTCAGAGCCAATAAGAACATAAATATCAGCCACTACTCAACCCACCCCCTCCAAATAATTTTTGCTGTGAGGCACGTGGATGGCAGTAGGGTGGACACACAGTGGGTATTCAATGAAACCAGGTGTTCCAGCTCAAAGTTTGTGAGTAAGAAATCATTGGGGAACCATCTTGGTTGTGGCACATCAGGTAACCTCCTGCTCAGTTTGCTTTGAAAAAGCTGCTGTGACTCCTAGTTATAAACACAGCAATGGCTCAACCATGCCTATGTATGGGATTACCAGTTAGAATCACACATTGGTTTCCTTCCAGATAAAGGAAGAAATGTTTTTTTTAGTCCTTCAAAATGAATGATTTAAAGTCCAAGAAAACAATGTGGATGAATGAAGATGATAGATGACAGCAACGCTAGCCATTCCCTCTACTGATGGCTGCTGATATTATTCTAAATATTACTATACTGATTCCAATAGCCAGTAACATAGTTATTGTTTAAACTGAATTTTTCATTGTAACAAAACTGTTTCTATGGATTAATAATCTGAAAGGGTAGATTTGATATGCACAAAATATTGAAAAGCTCCAAGTTTCTAAAAAAGGAATTATTCTGAATCTGTCAAATTTTTAAATAGGAAAATTTCCCAAAAAAGAAAAAAAATTGAGGAGCACCATTTATTTTCAACTTAACTAGAATTTTTAGCTACTGTGAAATCAATTTTTTTTTTCTGGCTATACTATTGTTTTACAACTTTGGAGATATTTTTAACATTATGATTTATTACAGCGCAATACAGCAAAGTATATAAGAAAAAAGAACACTTCATAGGAGTTTCATCTTTAATAATGCTATTGCTATAATTTCAGATTCTGAATTGTTACTTTGTTTTTTTTCAATTTGCGTCATAATTTGTTGGCAAATTTATTTCAGTTATTGGAAAGGAAAATCATATCTTTTTTTTTTTAGCGCAGGAGGCGGGTTCGTGAGCGGGCAGAATGTACAGAAGATTGAGTATTTTTACAATACAAAAGAGAAAAGTTCCATTGTACGATATATACAAATCTGTGTTGGGAATCAGTATGTACGAGTGCCAACTACTATATCTCATGAGGACAGTTTACTCTGGGAGATTTCTATCATCACTGTGAAGATGTTAGCAACACCATCTTTATACGCACTTCACCCTTTTGTCTTTATATCTATAGTGTTGTAAAAAAAAAAATTAAAATAAAAATTAAATTCTATTGCTAAGGAATCTATCAAATGGGGTTAGCCAATAAGTGTAACTTAATTTCTCTGCATTTGGCAAAAATTGAGCTGCAGCTGGAGCTGAAATGCTGAGTGAAATAACTGCAAAGACACGTGCACTGCTACAGCAATTATTAAGCTATGCTGCCATGTGCAAGATTTCGTTTGTATTTATTATATTCCAAAACAAAATCTGTGACTATGTTCAGTACTGTGTGTGGCATCCTATCTATTATGACTAATTTAGCACTGAATGCTAATAACATAGGACTTCATGCTCTCAGATCACCCATCTTGCTATTTCTCTTGTGTGCAAGAGATACATTGGGTTATTGGCTAAAGTCCGAATTGTTGCGTAAACAGTGTGAATTTTCCAGCTAAAGACAGTCGCAATGAACTACTTCTGTTGCATTTGCTACTTTGCTATGGGAATATTGTCATGGTTGCGGATTTGCTATGGGAATCTGTAGTTTGAGAATTTGACAGTCAAATTCTCACTTTAGCTAGTAACCCCTTTAGAGCCTCATTGTCTAATGTGTGAATTCTCCTGTCGTATTCACTTCGCTACAATTCGAGTCACATCACCAAAATAGTCACAAATTCACTGCTCACTATTGACTAAGTTGAGAATAGACATGTCGAACAGGCGGACAGTGTCAAACGCTGTCGGATACGTTTACAGATACTATACATTCAATCTGTGCTTCCAAAAATTCCAAATTGTGTATTGAAAGTATTATATTTAGCTATTTAGCTTTAAAAAATGGGCTTTAGGGCACTCTTTCCTTAAATGCATTCTACAACGCATTCTACTGGCTCTTATTGTCCTATCTGTGTATGAAAGTCTTCCTCCCACTTATATTGTAAGCTCTACAGGGCAGGGACCTCCAACCTCCTGTGTCAACTGCAACCTAGCACTTAAAGTGATGTATTCTTGTGATATTTTACTTGTCTAGTTTAATGCACTTTTCCCATGTCTGTATTGTACTTGTATCGCTGAATTGTACAGCGCTGCGTAAATTTGAGTCACTTTATAAATAAAATTATACATATATATATATATATATATATATACATACATGCAGAGCACCATAATAAACAATGGTACTGGACAAGGTCTGTTTATCAACATGGCTGCTATCACTAAAGATAAGGAAAGATAGAAAATGCTAAAATTCATCAATTTAACTTCAAAGATGAGGAATGGTGGTGTGTTTGTTTTATCTTATGTTTGATAATATTGCAGCTAGAGTACCTCAATGGATTGTGCTAACAATAATCTGGACTTTTCATTTATAAAGGACAGACTAGAAAAGAGATACAACCAATGTGGAGTAGAGTGGTGGAGGAATGTTACCTTTATTGGATAAATGCGCCAATTTTTCTCTTCTTGTGAGAACACTTAAAGGAACAGTCCAGCCTGATTAATAAAAAGTAACGTGTGTTGTAAATGCATAATA
>WMED01011683.1:0-15141 GCA_019650415.1 Pipa parva
ATATATATATATATATAATGTATAATTATAATTCATGTTATATTAGATCTCCTTTACAACCCTGA
This sequence comes from Pipa parva, assembly GCA_019650415.1. Taxonomy (NCBI): domain Eukaryota; kingdom Metazoa; phylum Chordata; class Amphibia; order Anura; family Pipidae; genus Pipa; species Pipa parva. The sequence continues at coordinate 66 of WMED01011683.1, forward strand.
GAATGGATCTAGAGAAGAGGCTGAAACATTGGTTGTTTCTTACCTGTCTGTTATGGATTTTGAAATAAAGATGATGTTGAAGAGTGTTGTCACATAATAAACATATCTATGTATAGCTTTTCACAGTATGTTTATTGATGCTTTGTCAAACTGTATGATCTTTCAACCTGAGTAAATAAGTAACCATCACTCAAACACTCACAACAAACACAAATATGGGATGAAACAAATTTGTTATGGTTTTTCTCTTACAGATTGCTGGAAGTCTGTTTCTTTCTTCAGCATGTCATGTTATTTTCTACTCCAATTACTACCATTACAATAACATCATTAAATCATTACATATTCCTTTCTTTCTTATGTTGGGAGACGGCAACAAAAGGCTTACTACTTTTTTACAGTTTCAAAGTAAATCCATTCAGGTGTCTGCAGTATCTCTCTTTGGTGTGTTGATTATTTTAAGATTATTTTTAGTGACTGGAATGGTAAGTAAAGTGCCAAATTATTATCAATAATTAAAATTATCCAGTTGACTCATTTAAATTTTATAAAGTCGCTTGTATTTTTTATTTTATGTGACAATATTAGGTATTTGTTTTGGTTAGAAGAAAGCTGCAACTGAATTCTGATTTATTCATTAGGTTATTAGAAGCCTTTGTAGATGAGATCAGGGTTCCTGCATTACAGTTTTATGCCCGTCTGCTTTATTTTATTTTTGGAAGAGGGGTTAAACATATTAAATATATTTGCCCATCCAAGCAAAATAAAAAGTATTACTACATAGTTAACCAGTAGCTAAATGTAGAAACAATTGTCTAACAGTTCAAAAAATATTTACTAATGAGACCTCCAAATCACTTAGAACTATAATAGGATTCACCCAGGTGACAAATCAAAGACCATCTTTAATTTTTGGAATGAGGTTTTACTAATGATGATTTCAAAATCCCCTTACTGGTATACCTGAGCAGCACCTTCCTTTCTTAGGTCCCTCTCTGAACATGGTCAGCAAGTTAAGAAAAAATGAATAGGCACTGAAGAGTTGGATTTTATTTTTGGGGTACAATGTCTCCCAGTATTGTCCTGAAATGGAACCCAAGGAGGTACCTCCAGCTCTTGAGTAGCAAAAGTGTGTCCTTGTGAAACTTGTTCAGCAAGTGTAATTCTCTGCGTAGTCAGTGCTGAATTTGTGACTATTTTGGTGGTGCGATCCAAATTGTAGCGAGGTGAATTCAACAGGTAAACTCATTCTTTAGTCAATTAAGATGAGAATTCACCTCGCTAAAATTTGGGTTGCATCACCAAGTAACATTCACTTCTCAGCTTTGAGGAGAATTACACTTGCCGAACAAGTGGACAGCAGTGATCGCTGTTGCATGTGTAATGTGGCAAAGTCATGCAGTGAAGACAAATTCAACAAGTGTAGGGCAGTGACGGAACTATTCAGACTTTAGTCAATGATGCTGTGTAGATTGTGATGATATGCATTTTTTTATGATTGCTTGAAAAGGGCAACTGTAATACATGAAACATGGTTGATAGATTGCCCTTCTTTAAAGCCATGAGATAAATGAAAGGCTGTAGTTACAATAGGTCTATGGAGGCGCTGTGAATAATTGCTGGATTGGAATGTAATCCTAAATTGTTTGAATGTGGGCTACATGCCCTTTGAATAATGTGGGTATTTTGATGTCCTGGTATTGTTTATAGATTTTCCTTCAAATGGTTTTAACTGTTTAAGAAAAAATATTTGTTTCTAGCTAAGAAGAATACTTTTATCGGTGATCAAAAAGACTAGGAAATCTCGTCGCAATAAGCAACTCCTCACCCTAACAGATATTGCATCTCATGCAAAGGAGAAATTATTATCCGTTTTTGGATGCCAAAGATTAAAGTCCACAGATAGCACCCTTGTAGCACGCAATGTAAGTGAATGAAATAATTACATCCTAATGCATGTAAATTACATAGATCTGTGCTGATCAGAGTAATTGCTTCCTTTATTTAATGAACATTGAATTGTACTTTTTGTTTTCCCTCAGTTGCATATTTCAAATGTAGCATAAAATAGCCTTCCATTTTATTACGCAGTAGAGTGCCCATTCCTTTAAATGTGGTTCACTATGTATGTTGATTCATGTTGGTAATTTGGCACAGTTCATCCTGGAATATCTAAGGGCCCTAATTTATTTTTGCCATTTTAAGGGGACTATGGAAGAGAGCACAAACACACAAAGCTAAATGTTACTTTTTACAATGCTTACCTTACACACTAGGCAATAACAATATAAATATGAACTGTGACTAAATAACTTTTTAGAAGTTTTTGCTGTAGAAAATAGTAGTAATGATTAGATACCTTTCCACAATACGAGTGGTCATCATACTTTTAGAAATGCAGATTGTACATATTATTTAAAGACAGTAGGGAAGCTTGTATGTATATTAGAGCTGAAATGAATGTGAGTGAAAAAATAGACATATGGTAGGCAGATGGTGTTAAAAATTCATTGTGGGGACATTTTATGGCAAAGTTTTTGAAGCCCTCGCTTGAATTTAAGAAATATTGGACCCCTTAATTTATAAAAATGAAGAGCTTATTACAGCATCTTCCCTGTTGCAATATTCCTCCAATTGCTTAACTCGGGGATTGTATTGAGGATAGACGACACTCAGCATCCCCAGTAGAGAGAGACTCCTAAATAATGGAAAATTGTGGAAGGGTACTGCTTCCTGTGTTTGGCATGTTGCTAAGGGGAAGATGGCAAATCTGTGGCCATTTTGTAAGCTGCATTGGAACAAAGTCGATATTTCCAAAAGGGAAGGGATGCACATGACATAGGTATTACCTGCCAAAGCTATTACCAGTTTTTTCATGACATAAAAAACAACAGCAGTCCACTACATAATATGTTCAATGTGCTCCCTGTTTCCAATTGCCAAGGCAATTTTCTTTTCCCAAATAAAAGACCTCTGCAGAAGGGCAGAGTTATCTGAACTGAAGGCATTACCAGAGAACTCTTGAGGGTTTCCTTAGAGACCCGGGAAGTTATTGGCTAAAGTGCAAATTTGCCTGTCTAAGTGAATTCACATCACTCATTCACACACACAGGACCACTGTGTAAACTTCAATAGGACAGTACAAAGACTACAAAGTGATTTTGGATTTTTTAATATAACCATTTAGGAGGCAAATAAGTGTACTACTTGTATATATTTGTGTGTAGGTACCTTTAGTTCTTCTTTAATGCATTTATCATTTTATACTCAAAGAACTTTTGTTTGGAAGAATTTGAGGACCTCATAGATGAACTGCTATTTCGACTTAATGCAATTTCAGACAGCCTTCACCATTCTCTTCCGGCAAAGCTGCACTGTTTTACAGAAGACTTTAGTCAACAGGAAAGCCACTCACTGTACTGCTTTAAACAAACACAGGAGGCAAGTAAAAGTAGGAGTAGGAATATGTGTATAATTATTATTCTCAATTGTCAAAAGCATTGAAACAAAACTCATATCACATACTATACCCACCTGCATCTTTCTATAATTCTCTTGGCAAAAGGCTTTAATTGGTCAGTTAAAAAAGCACCTGGAATCATGGTATCCATAGAAGACTAAACTAACTAGTAGGGTGTATAGCATTATACCTCTATACAGTGAGGTCCATAAATATTTGGAGAGACAACATTTTTCTAATTTTGGTTCTGTACATTAACCACAATGAATTTTGAACAAAACAATTCAGGTGCAAGTGAAGTTCAGACTTTCAGCTTTAATTCAGTGGGTTGAACAAAATGATTGCATAAAAATGTGAGGAACTAAAGCATTTTTTAAACATAATCCCTTCATTTCAGGGGCTGAAAAGTAATCGGACAAATAATTGTAAATAAAATGTTAATTTCTAATTCTTGGTTGAAACCCCTTTGTTGCCAATGACTGCCTGAAGTCTTGAACTCATGGACATCACCAGACACTGTGTTTCCTCCTTTTTAATGCTCTACCAGGCCTTTACTGCAGTGGTTTTCAGTTGTTGTTTGTTTGTTGAACTTTGTTGTTCTATCTGAAGTTTAGTCTTTAACAAGTGAAATGCATGCTGAATTGGGTTGAGATCAGGTAACTGACTTGGCCAATCTAGAATATTCCACTTCTTTGCTTTAATAAACTCCTGGGTTGTTCTAGTTTTATGTTTTGGGTCATTGTCCATCTGTATTATGAAATGCTGACCAATCAGTTTGGCTGGATTTGAGCACACATTATGTCTCTGAATACCTCAAAATTCATCCAGTTGCTTCTGTCCTTATAAACACTAGTGACCCAATGCCACTGGCAGCCATGCATGCCCAAGCCATGACACTAACTCCGCCGTGTTTTACAGATGATGTAGTATGCTTTGGATCACAAGCTGTACCACACCTTCCAGCATACCTTAAAGAGGGGATTTATGTACTTGCTCTACCAGCCATACTATCCAAATTAAATGGATTTTCACCATTATTACTGCAGCTAACTTGACTTGACTTTGACTGGTACTTGTATATCTTTTTCAGATGCTAGGTACATTTACTTAACTATTATCTTAGCCTTTGAACTCTCTATTACCTATACCTGTACTATCATTATTTCGCTATACGTTTTTAGCCTTTCAGGTGATATTTAATTATATGACACTAGCTTAGTTTTTATCACTCATATATGTGATTTCCCCTCTTTCAGCCTTTGAGTCAATTGTCCAACTACTTTTGGTCCTTTTAAAAAAAAAAAAAAGAGTGGCACATGGTAAAGAGCTTAAAGTCATAAACCAGGGGTCGGCAACCTATGGCTCTTTTGATGGCCATATTTGGCTCTTTCACTGTAACGAGCGGTGCAAGCACCACTCATTACAGTCTGCCGGCAAGCTCTGTAGAGAGAAAGCTCTCTCAATGCTTCTGGGTTGCTAGCCAATCTGGAGCCGCTGATGTCTAACCTAACTGTATTTACCTCTATACAGATATCATATGAATTCATAAGATAAAAAAAGAAAATATTAAGCTTTAAGTAAATATCATTTTATGTTCCAGATTACCTTAAAAAATGAAGCTGGAATCCAGATCCAAAACACAAAAAAGAACCATTGTTGCACAGATGAAGACACTATGAATTCTGAACTGAGCAGGTAAACTATAACAGTATTTGTGGAATTATAGAGTCAAAGAACAATGTGACCTTCATAAAAAGCTATTGTAGGCTTCATATGGTACTTACAGCCTAAAGAACCAGGTTTTTAATCAATTCCTCATGAAAAGTTTAGAGCAAGTAGTGTGTGCAGGCTTTTAATGGAAATACAAAAATGCATTCAGTCAACAAAAGAAGGAAATCCTGGGCAAATGCAGGACAGTATTCCATAGGAGATAAAAGGGGCTAAACTTCTCAGCATCTTCTGCCCCAATATTAATCTTAAAATTAGGATCAAGATTAGTAAGGGGAAACCCCTATTTATTAAAAATGAGGAAAGTTTCAAACAAGCACACTGTTCTACAACATTAGTTGTTCCACTGGAATTCCTTTAGTGCTTAATTAATAAAATAATAATAACAATAATAATAGAATACCGTATATATTTTTATATGAAGGTTACCAAGAGGTTAACAGTATTTGTACATTGTACATTGTTAATTGTGTAAGGACAGCAATAAACCAAGTTTGGTGTCTGGTGCCTTACGGTAAGTTCTACATTCCTGGTATACTAGTTGATCAACAGCTGTGACCTCTTCTTTTATTCTCTGTCTGGACAATAGGTCATAAATTAACCTTTAGTATTGGTTTGTTATACTTACAGTAGGTACTGACCTTAAGACTTATCTTGTGAGCATGAGTTGTACTGATTCTCACCCATATAATGTAAGAACTAACCAATCTATGGATGAATTCCTATATGTAACCAATCACTTTCATGTATTTTAAATTATTATAACGAATCAGGTTTGCTTTCTCTGTTTTCCTATAAATAAACAATGACTTCCTCAAAGGAGAGAGAGCTCTATCCTGGAGGAGTCTCAATACTGAACTTGGTGTCAGTGTGAGTTTCTTGTATCCTGCTGCAGAGGTTATTGTTCGAATGCGGAGCTGAAATTGATAAACAGCATCCTGACGTGAGAGTCCTTCTCTTCAAGTTGCATGAGGACTGAGTGCAAGGATGCACTCAGGTATTAAACAAACTAGGCTACCGTTACCTATAGCATACAGATTTAAATTTCCTTAACACAGGGATTATCCACCCTGTAGGAATATGTAGGAAGAGTAGGGGCTTATCTGCCCTTATCCACTATGTAGGAAGAGCCTGTACACAGAATAGCTTGCAAGAGGAAAGTACTATTGGTCCCAAAATAGTTTTTAAATGATAATGTTTAAGTTGTCTTTCTATATGTATACATGTCAAATATAAACAATGTTTTATTCAAACTTTCATATCCGTTGAGAAATAGGCCAAAGTCAGCAAGCTGGCCCACGGCTCTGAATAAATGGTAATTCCTGACACTTTATTCTTTAGTATTCTCCCCAAAATAGCATCACAGACACCCGTGTTTATACATTTGCTACATGTGAAGGGGCAGCATTTACTGCATATAATTCACATTTCTGTGACAAGTGTTCCAGATTTGCTGGTCTAGAAAACACCCAAGGAAGTTTTAATTTTGATTATAAGATCTGTATCTGCCCATGGTTCCTGTTTCAGGAATTAAGTAATAGCGTGCATTTTAATAATATGTATAAATGTTCTCTAATGATATTACATGTTCAATTTTCTAGATACCCCCTTTCACCTAGCACATTTCCAAATCAAATGCCTCCATCATGCTGGACACAGACTGATACAAATTCCACTGTGGATGGAACAGTGTCTCCTTGTGAAACCTTAAACAACAGCAAAGAATCTGAAGGTGATCAGTCATGCATGCATCAGTTTGTAAAGCAGATTGCAACAAAAACCGAAACATCTGGATCACATTTACCTCAAGAACTCAGCTCAAACAACATAAATAAAGCTGTGCAGTGTTATTATAAGGAATATTTCACATCTACTTACAGTAGCTATAATAAGGATTCAGGGGAAATGGGAAATAAATCAAACAAAGAAGCAAGTTGCAAATCAGCCAATGCCCTGTATAGAAATCGCAAACCACTAAAACGGTCTTACACTACTGTTCTAGACCTTTTAGACAGCAGTATCAGTGATCCAGAAGCGTTCAGGAGCTCAGGAAATATAAGAGACTTAGACATGTGGCACATCTACTCACAAAACATTTGTCCAGTAAACCTTAAAAAAGCAGAAATAGAGAAACAGACTGAACATGTAAGTGAAGAAGATAATAAATTAAAACATTCCCCAAAAGTCAAATATGAAAGAAAACAAGATAACGGACATCTGGTTCCTGAAAACCAAGATAACTATGCATCATGTGGCATGCACAATTTAATTAAGCAGTGTTGGTAGAGAAAGAGAATCATTTGCTAAAATGTATTGTTGATTTTAGTGATCAGGCGTTTAGGTTAAGGTTTTAGATTATACCTGTAGCCCTTTTTTAAATTCCTTTCTGTTTTATTCTTTATAATGCTAATAACTCCACTGTCTATGGTTAGTATGTGAAGCAGCTTGTTTGCAAATTAGAGCCTCGATTGGGTGCCTTGTACTTATTTTCCATTAGCCTGGAATTAAAGGAGAACTATTACCTTAAAAAGAAAACTAACTGATTGTTTTAGCAGCAGTACACTAACTGTAGAGCTGATCGATCAGCTTTCATCTTGCAATCCACAGCCCAGGACTGTGAGAAATAATAAAGTGGCAAAAAGTTAAGAAAAAAAAACCCCCACTGTATACATCATTTGTGTTGTCAATATCCAGCTTACTGTAATTACTTAAACCCTACCTGGATGCCGAAAGGACCCAAAAACAAAATGGAACTATTATTGGTCACAAAATAGGATTTACAACTTATTTTCTACTACAAAATAAGGTTTAATTTCATACATATGTTCAGCATACAAAACTATAATTGGTCAAAGCAAAGTCATGCTGTAATTTTTATGCCTGTGTACAGTTAGAACAGCACTGGGCAATCCATATTAACACCATAAAAAATAGATAGTACTGTCTTGGTGCTGCAATATATTGTCTGTTACACTGACAGAAATAAATACATAAAATACACTGCAAATATCTTTATCTTTTTTAACAATAAGATTTAAAAGTATGCTCTCACCTAGAGGAAATACCTACTTATTTGGCCAAGCAGAGCTTATAATAAGTACCATAAAAGTAATAACTCCTGTCCTTCCCATATGAGTTTTTACCCAATTATTTACCCACTTACCCTCTTATTTATTCTGAAAGGAATCTAAAGATTAAAGTCTATACTGCACTTCCTATGGAATGACAGATACAGGACTGGATTGAAGGCAGCTGTGTGAGAGTTAAGGAGTAAGCTCTAGGTGGTGGAGATAGAAAGAAACTAGTTGGGGTTAAACCTGTTGTAGAAAGATCCCTTTGAGTGCGTCTCACCTATTTGCCCCAGTTTGTAGGGTCATTTTATATTTTTTATTTCTTATCTGTATATATTTTATTTTTTATCTGTATGCCATAGTATGCTAGTAAGTGTATGCATGTAAATGTACTCCAACATTAGATAATTAAGCTTAAACAAGTTATTTGTATAGTCTTCTAATTAGTAACATAATTACATGCTAAGATGTTGATATGACCATTCTTTAATCCTTTAAAATTGTTGTTTTTTTTGTTGTTGTTGTTTTTGTTTTCTTTTATAAATAACCACTATGAAAATGTCCTTATGAAAAACATTTTGGGCTGTTCATACTTAATGGAAGACTGTTGATGATTTTACACTTTGTTGATGGAAACAAAAAAATTAAATATTTTAGCAAAGAATAGTTTTACCATGTGCTCTTATTTTATGATCTAGTTTTAATTTTAAAGTGCAAGATCTCTATTGACACAAAAGACGAAATTTTCCAAAGTTGAAAATTATTTTTTTACTTTTTAAACCAGTTTTCACCTGAAAAAGGTAGAAAATTACATTTTTAACCTCTTCGACCCCCCCCCCCCCTTTTAATTTTTCAGGTAAAAAAAGGGGAAAAAGGTTGAAACATTTTTTTTTTCAATTTGACTAAATTTTGCCCAAAGGCTGAATATAAGACAACTGGCCTGGAAGAGAGTTTGGGTGGAAGTACAGCAGTAGATTAGAAATGGGCAATGCACATATGGCACAAGTATATATTTTTTTATACACTGTATTAATTTTTTTTTTAAATATTTGAAGTAAAAAGAGAAAATGCAGCCAAAATGGTTTAGTCATCCATGTTTATTAAAGAAGAACTAATGTACAAAAACTGATATACTGAATGTGGCAACAATTTTACGAAGCAGGAAATCAATACCTTTGTAACTGCCGGATCTAGTATCTCACTGCTGCCATATTGGATCCTCATTAATATGCTAATGAACCCTTGCACATAATCACAGATATTATCTGACTAAGGAATTTCACATGGTACATTAAGCTGTGTATATTAATGAGGTATAGACTCAGTGCTGGTTTTACACAAGCTCTGTAAAAAGACAATGCCCAGGAGGACAGCTTTCTCAGCACAGGGTGGAGATGAAATGCTACATAGGCTGCCATGTACTTGTGAAATAATGCATGCAGAAATGATCAAGTAGGTGGCTTGGAAGGGAAATACTGTATTGGTGGCATGCAGGCTAAATCAACAAATGTGATTTATTAGATTTAAGTTTCTTTATCATGTCATTTTGTGGATCAATTGCAGTTTTGTGATACAAAAACTGAATGTTGTGACAAAAAAAATTACACTGTCACTAGGATTTGGTGTTCATAACATAACATTAACTTTTTCATTATAGAATGATATCATGGGCCAAAATATCACAGTGCTCTTTGTTCCACCAAATGACCCTACTGTGGAAATGTTTTCTGTGAAATGAGATTGCATCCAACAAATTGTGTAGCAAAACAAGGTCTTGTTGCTAATAAGGGGGCTACACACAAATGTATTTTCTACTATAAAAAAGAGCTTCGTACCATAACATTTTTGTGGGTAGAAAACTAAAATAACTCAAATGTACAAAGCTACAAAATATAGTTTAAAAAATTTGTATTGCAAAATATGGTTGTGTTGCTCAAAAGTTCTTGTAATGTACAGAACTGTTATTGTTAGTTTCAACCTACTAGGGCACTACACTATGCTGTAAATCTGATATGCAAATGTAGTACAGTAGCTAAGGGCTACAAGTTCTCTTTGTGTTTAGTGATAAAGTGCTCCTGCTTGAGCAAAGAACCTTTAATGCCCATTATTGATGTAAGAAGACCCATCCCTGAGTGAAATAGTGCTCGTCTGGAGAAGCTATCTTAGAGGGGGTAGTTCAGCAAGGTGTGAACTCACCTTGCGATGCTTCGATTCACTTTGCAAAAATGGTTTCACACTGGCTTCTCTCCTACACGCGCACATCAGCGCATGCTTTAAAGGTATTCCATTCTCCTCGCGACCACTCGAGTCACCTCATGAGGCCTTCATTTGCTTTAATGAACTTGTCTCCTCCACTGGTTATTACAATCCGTCACTGATTAACAGTCCGTTTCATAGGAGCAATTCACAGCACCGCTCACACAGCACACTCATATTGTGTTCTGTACATTGTTGAACGCATATTGGTCACTATATGTGCACATTCCTTAGCACTTATCACTATATACCCTGATGGTATTACACTAGGGCAGTGATGGCCAACCATTTTGATCTCAGTGTGTCAAAATTCATCAAAAAACAGAGTATAACTTGGGTGGTGTATCATTTCAATAAAATATCATTTTTTTTTAAGGCGGGACAACTCTCCTACTGAGCACATGGTCAAACGAACAGTACCATGATGCGTGTCAGCAAAAACGTCTTGGTGTGTCACCTCTGACACACGTGTCATAGGTTAGCCATCACTGCACTAGGGGGAAGTCCCCTTTGTTCTTGTTTTATTTCCAGTGCATCCTCACATTCATCTACAAATCGCACACCAATATTATTTATTAATAGCAGTAGTAGGACTCTGAAAGGTCTGGTCCTTTTCTTAATGTACTGGATTAATTCAATTTGTTGCTCACTATACTCGTATTCCAGATATGGGAGGGATGTAGTTTAGCTGCTAAAGTCAGTTTCCCTTTGTTCCAGTTTTATTGCATACTGGGACAAAAGGCTATCAAAATGTAACAAAAAAAGTGGGCTACCACATGCAACCATGGGTTACTATGTTTGCTTTCAAACTCGTTTTAGCTACCAGTTTGAAAAAATAGGATTGTGAACTTTTTCTCAAGATACTTTGAACTACAGTTCCACCTTTTGGCATAAAATGGTGTACATTTTACTGCTATTTTCTTTTTTTTTTTTTTTCAGCAGGTGACTGAATTTTCTTACCTTTGCTTGTTATATTCTCTCATTCTTCCTTCTGCTTTTGGACACACGTTTGCTATTTAGAGACACTTTTGGAGTCTAACATAATATACATTGTTAGTATTCACTGATATTTGCAGTGGCTTTACAATAGTTACATACAAAAATACAGACTAAGGGGGTTATTCTCCAAATTCGACTGTTGAATCCTCAAACAGTGGATTCCCATAGCAAATCTGCGACAATTCGCCCATTGTAAATTTGCAACTGCGACAATTTTAAAGTTGCTGCTATGACAATATTTCCATAGTAAAGTTGCGACTGCGACAATATTCTCATTATAAAAATGTGACTGCGACAGTAGCAGTCTATTGTGACTGTCTTTAGCTGGCAAATTCACACCTTTGTAACAATGTAGAGAATAACTCCCTAAAACAGCAGTTCTCAACCTGTGGGTCGCGACCCCGGTGAGGGTCGTGAGGCCATCCCATGGGAGTCGAGAACTTATAAGGGTTCCTGCGGGTGACGTCTGCCGAAAACGTCACCACCCGTGGCGCCGTGGGTCGCCACCCCCAGAAGGCTGAGAACTGCTGCCCTAAAACATCCAAAGCTCCTATTTGAGTCTCAGCAATAACTTACTCTAAATGTCCTCTGCCATTTAATAAATGAATACTGTGTATAAAAGTCAAAGATCATGGTTTTATATCACATTTTATTGTATCATAAATGAAACAAAAACAGTATTTAGAAAGCAATGAAAATGACAATACATTAAGTAGGACAATATACATTTTACAAACTGGATATACTGTATTTTTATAACAAGGAATATATGAATGTTGGTAATATTACTGTAGAACAAAAACACCAGAATATTTATATTTGGATACAACTTTTAAGGTAATTGGCCTTACCAAATAGGAGGCTAAAAAACATGAAATTTAGCTTTAAAAATGTGCTTTCTGGTGAACTACCTGAATATGCATTATCTAAAGTACCATAGAAACAATGGGACTGGGTGAGATCGGTGAAGCAAACTCATACAGCAAAGTAAAAACATGGTATACCATTACACAGCATGGAAAGACTGGTTATCTTGAGTTTCAACACCAAAGAACAAATATGCTGTCACATGGGAGTAATAACAGTTTGATTTTCACAGGTTAGAATAAATTCATAGTATGTTGGCATAAATTCATAGCTAAAAAAATCTTCCAAAACTCCACACAAGACTGGTAAAACCATCAGGGTGGCAGAAGGAATACAATTTTTGGGACAACATTAATTTTCTGAATATAGTAGAATGGTCAGTTATAATAATATTAAAATAGATATGACCAACAAGCTGATACTTGTGATGCTTGCTGTAAGTAGCTTGTGCACACAAACACAAGTCAGAAAGCCAGCAATGAAGCAATGATGGAATAATGCTACTATGTTGGAATAAAAAAAAAATAGATTTAATGAAAATTTTACATTATTATGATGTAAATGAACATTGTCTACGTTAAGACTTTTCATGTAATCATAATGTTCTTTTTGCTCTTTATAAAATTATTCAAATTTCTCATTAATTTTATTGACAGCTTTATGTTGTCCTACTGTATATAGTCATATACACAAAGAAGAAGTTTTAATCTCATTGTTTGCCATACGGTAGTGAAATTTTTAATTTATAGTCTTTGAGCTTTAGCACTTCTTATTTGATCTTAAATTATATTTGTATCTATTTGGCAGTTGTTACAGGCTTTGTAACCATGGCACTAGTGGCTTAAGCAGTTTGTATAATTTACATTGCGAAGCAGGTAAACATTTCAGATGACAGTGGTGAATTCTAAAATTGCATTTTCAATGTTTAAAATATGGAGTTTTTCTGCAATTATTGTCATTCTAGCAATGGGGGTGGAGTAATGAATTTAAATAGGTTGGCATGTAATATTCATTTAACTTGAAAAAGACCCAAAATGTTCTAAAATATTAATGTGAATAATTCAATACACAATTTTAAGTATCAGTATTCATGCAGGTTCTTTGTTAAAAATAAATAAAAAATTGGAATATGCCACAAATATTGTAGCAAAACTATAAGAATATAATAACTTAGAGGACATTTAATATGAAGCATACTAATTTGATCATGAATTTATTATTACAGTTCAGTAAAAAAACAGAAAAATGTGACTTAGACTTACATTAATACAAATATTTGTTTTGTATAAAGTATTTCCCACAGTACTAAGTAAAACAATAACACTATTTTAAGAAATTCTCCATACAAATCATAGAAGAAAACCACTTGAAATGTTGAGTCTAAAATGCATTTGAGGAGTCGTAAAAGATGTTAGCTCTTATGTATATGTAAAACATGTAATCCAATATAAATAATTATTACTGTATTTTTTGATCCATAAAATGCACTTTATTTTTTGGGGGGGGGGTAATGCCCATGCATCTTATGGAGTGAATGTTAATTTTTTTCAGCTGCTGTGGAGCTTGGATAGGGGAAGCGCCGGTATACTGAAAGCTGCCTATATGAGTACTGACCTTCCTCCCATCACTTCTCCAGACTGAACTAGGTAAGTAGCACTCCGTTGGTGCCTTCAGCTCCCCTCGGCTGTTGTGACTGAATCCATGGCAAATAGAGCCAACAAGTGGAGAGCCAAAGGCACTAATGGAATGCCACTTAACTAGTTGAGTCCGAAGGTGCCGATGGAGTGCTGCTTAACTAGTTTAGTCCAGAGAAGAGCTGACAGGAGGCAGCTCACTGGCTGGGAGGAAGGTCAGTATTCCAAAAGCTACCTATATGAGGCAGAGCAAAGGCAGACTGAGCAGGCTGTACTGCTCATCTCAATCAGGAAACAAAGTATCCACCACTAACTGTATAAACCGAATACACCACTAACTGTATAAACTGAATAGTGTCTCCTATAACAGTTGCTGTTGCATTTACATTGTTGAAATATTATTGCGTAATATTTTATTACATATTTTAGCACACCATTTTGTTTAGATTTTTTTTTATTATTTTCCTCCCTAAAACCCTGGGTGCGTCTTATGGAGCAAAAAATACAGTAAAAGTGAATAACATTTAAAAAACCCTACACATACAAACTTTATTAAAAGTGACTTTACAGTTTTCTTTGTGAACCAATCATGACTTTCGATACAAAGTTTACAATTGCGCTGGCAGGTTGCTCTGGGTCATGTTCTGCAAAGAGGTGGCAAATGTTATCATTGGCCATGCCGTTTCTTGCCACAAAACCAAAAACTCTGAAAAACATGAATATAATTTTTAGGTGGGAGTTTAAAAGGGAAAGTCAATATTTTGGTATGTATTTTGTATTGCAGCATTTTATTATTTTTATATTTGGGCTAAATATGGATTAGCACAGGGGTCCCCAAACTTTTTACACAGGGGGCCAGTTCACTGTCCCTCAGACCAACGGTGGGCCGGTTTTTAAAAAACATATGAAAATCCCTATGCACACTGCACATATCTTATTTTAAAGGACACATAAAGTCAAAAAAAAAAAAAAAAGTGTTAAAATACCTTTTTGGGGTATTTTACTGAGCCAATTGATTAGAGTCACAGCATTAGCTGTTCTATAATTAACCGGCTCCCAAT
>WMED01011685.1:370-15140 GCA_019650415.1 Pipa parva
TGATTGGATGATCTTGTTTGCATGTTAAATAGAAGTAGCCTTTAGAGATGTCCATTGATATGCTAGGTTATTTGCATGTTAAGAGAATAAATAAATAGCAAAGAGTTTTGCTTCACAGAAGCAATTACAGAAAATATCTTTAGCCAATATCTGTCCAGCTGCTGCTGCTGAACTACAACTCCCAGCATATTGAGAAAATTGTCAACATTTTAAACTATTACTGGCCTTAAAGTGCACCTGTCGCCTCAAAACTAATACTAATTTAGGTTCTATTAATAAAATAAATGTTTTTGTAAATAAATATGTATTTAAAAAAATTGTACCTTTATACAGCGATTCTCTCTGTCATCTTCCTTGTGTCAGCCCGACTTTTCTTTCCCGAGTCGGGTTGGGCGGGGCTAAATGCCAATTGACACTATAGCTCCTCTAATCAGATCCCTCAAATCACGATCTCGTTAGTTAAAAAAAAATAAATAAAAAATCACGATCAAGGAGGGATCTGATTGGAGGAGCTATAATGTCAATCATCATCACCCGACCCAGGAAAGAAAAGGCAGGCTGACAGGGAAGATGACAGAGAAATGCTATATAAAGGTATAATTTTTTTAATTATATATATTTATATTTACAAAAATGTTTATTTCATCAGTAGAACCTAAATTAATATTAAAATTTTTTGTTGACAGGTACATTTTAAACTCCCCTGGCTTCTCATCTCACCGTGCAGTGCTAAAATTGTGCATAAATAATGTCGATTTAGAGGAAATCTATGTAAAGAATCGGCACTTCAAAGGGGAACTCTCATAAATAGAATGTCTATTCATTTTATGAATTCCATTAACACATCATAGTATATCCCGGTTCCTTCGCCATTTTGTTGGCATAAGGTTACCAGATCAGTTGAAAAATTCAAGGACACATTTGACATATGCTATTAGCAGGGTTTGGTTGATTGCAAACCGATTGCATTTAAATGAAATGCAATTGTGTATCCCTGTTAAATGTATTTATATCCATACGCTATTTTTTCTCAGATGATCTGGTATCCTTATGTTAACAATCTGCCAGTTAAGCAGAGAACCTTTTTTAACCTTTAATGTGCATTCGTTAGGCCATGCGGAGTTGCATTGGATGTACAATACATTGAACAATAAGCCAATATTAAAGTCTCCCTTTGGTACATGGAAATATTACAGTATGACAGTAAATAAGGTCAATATTATTCTGACTGCTAGGTCACAAGTTGTTCCTCCACAATTGTCAAACAGAACTAATTAAACGTTTGCCGCACAGTAGTTACATGACAACTAAATGCAAGAAAAAAAATAATAAAGTTTACCCCTGCGTACCAGGATATACTATTTTTGTCATTTTACAAATGTAACAAACTTTGTCTCCCCGTTGAAGAATTCTCCAGGAGTAAACAATAAATACTGGAGGGAATAGCTGGAAAAATGATACCAAAAAAAACCCCATTATATCAGAATATTTTTTGCCTTTAGTTACCCTTTAAGAAAATAAAAAACCCACAGAAATGAAATCGAAGAAAATCATATTCAAGTAGTACATCGACAGGCCTGCAACTTTTCCTTAATCCATAATACTTCATATGTTTTATTTTTGTTTTTTAAATTTTTTTTGTATTCCTCGGAGAGCCGGCGGGGGGGGGCACTAATTTGCCATGCGCACCTCACTTCCTGCTTTCATTATTTTATTAATCTTCCATATTTGTTTGCATAAAGTGATGTGATTAGGTGCACATCTGTGAGTGATACATTGGGTGAATTTATGAATGTCATCTAAATCTGCTTGATCTGTTTCCACTCGTTTTGCTGTGTAGTCGCTGTTATTTTTTGTTCACTGCGTTTATGGATTCGAATGATTTGTATAGGGTCAATAAACAAATGGCAATATTGAAAATTTCAATGCGTTTAAATCGGCGCACTTTACAGTGTTTTCTATGTGGGTCCGTCTTCGCTCAGTATCGAGAACGCCAATATTTTTTTTATGGGAAAACTGATCTGACTTCAGGGTCTTTTCCACAATAAAACTGGTCTTATTCAGCATTAGAAATATCGATATTGGCTATATAGATATATTAGTGCTGTTTATTGCTATTTTACCACCGTTAAAATGGTTTAAAAACATTTTTTACATTTATAAATATTCCCCAATATTGTGCCATTAATGATAAAGCTAGAGGCAAACTGATTTGCTCTTTCAATGTGGAGTATTTAAGCAGTTTACAAACACTTTAGTCAACAGATTACAGGATTTACCATCGTAATTTATATCATTGTCCTTTTACCAGTTTTCACAGTTAAGGCCCATGTTAAAATGCAAATGACAAAGAGCTATAAAATATTAGCAATATATAGTAAAATACTGCGTATTCTCACTAAAAAACAAACTATATAATAGAAAATATTCTGAGGGGTTGAAGGTGACGTCAGTAAGTTTTATATTCCCTATACAGTGTGTAGAACTAATGGTGTAAGTGCTGACTAGAAAGACTGTATAGAAGCAAGTCTAACTAGTTATAGTCCTTGAGGAAAAATGAACCTAGAAGCAAATATGGAGAAAGGATGGAGGGAGGGGACTGTAATACAATATTTTGACTTTACTGATTACATCCCATGATGCATTTCAGCAGAATTAGTGGTATGTCGTTTTCTGGAGTTGCTCCTTGTATCTAAAGTGTGGTCAATGTGGTCTCTACCACAATGGTACATAGCTCAACCTTTCCGGAAAGGTTAAGCCCATCCATCATATAATAGGCAGGGGGAAGACTGTGGGACTTGAATACGGTACACTTGGGAGGCATGGCAAATGGTCCTATACAATATACAAACTAATGTACACTGATACACACACATCTACCTACATCAGGGGTTGTTAAT
This sequence comes from Pipa parva, assembly GCA_019650415.1. Classification (NCBI taxonomy): domain Eukaryota; kingdom Metazoa; phylum Chordata; class Amphibia; order Anura; family Pipidae; genus Pipa; species Pipa parva. The sequence continues at coordinate 3,271 of WMED01011685.1, forward strand.
TTATGGCTCTCGAGCCAGATGTGGCTCTTTTGATGGCCACATCTGGCTCTTTGACTGTAACGAATTGTGCTCACATGCAAGCACTGCTCGCTACAGTCTGCCAGCTAATCGCCGGCAAGCGCTGTAGAGACAAAGCTCTCTAAGCACTTCCGGGTTGCCTGCCAATCTGGAGCCACTGACCTCACCGGCTCCCGAGTTGCTAGCCAATCTGGACGTCACATATGATTTCAGCAGCTCCGGATTCAAAAGGGCTGAGCAGAGCCAAACGTATATGGCTCTCTCAGGTAAAAAGGTTGCCGACCCCTGACCTACATGTATGCACTCATGGCCACACACTCAAATATATGCACATTTACCTAGTTATAATTCTTATTACCCTGCTATCTGTTTATGTAAGTCTTCCTCCCATTTAGATTGTAAGCTCTCTGAGGCAGGGACCTCCAACCTCTTGTGTCAACCACAACCTAGCACTTAAAGTGTTGTATCCTTGTGATATTATACTTGTATAATGCACTTTTCCCATGTCTGTATTATATTTGTATTGCAGAATTGTACAGTGCTGCGTAAATTTGTGACACTTTATAAATAAAATTATACATACATACATACATACATATATATGCCACAACACACACAACGTACATATATACAAACTTCTCTGCATACATACACATATTTACCTGCCCACACATGCACAAACTCACATAGATTTACACATGGGCATGTGCAGGCCTTTATACAGGGGTGCTTGCGCAGTGACATTACTGAGTGTATTAGGTGGCACACCCCGTGCTAACACCTATGGATATTCACCATGCCTCACAACCTGCCAGGGAGGGACAGCGGGGTCCTCCCCCCAGCAGTTATGTCACTCACGTACCATCTACTCTACTCTTTTCTGTTTTCTGATTGGCTACATGCCAGTGATGTCATTAGTGACACACACACACACATATACCTGTATATATACTGTATATACACACACACACATTTTGATTTTTTTTTTTTAAATCTTAGTGGCAAAATTTATTAAAGTTGGAAAGATCTCGTTTTGTTCTCCTGAGATTTCTTTCGATATTGAGTTTTCTAATTTTTTTCCATGGAAAGGTAGTCATACTTTACATTAGTAGCAGGGCTACCTTTCCATTGAAAATATTGAAAAATTGGGATTGAAAAACTCAATCTCGAAAGAAATCTCGTGAGAACAAAATGAGATTTCTCACGGTAAAGTCGGAAAGATCCAGAGTGGTCTTTCCAACTTTAATAAATTTCATCTCTAGGAGTTTGGATTGGCATGGCAGTTAATCAAATACAGCACTTTATTTTTTATTTGAAGTACAGTTCCTGAATTTTATTGCTAGCTTTACTGATACAAGCCTGGTTGTTAAACAGATCTCAGCCAGTCCCATTGTTTTCTATGGTGCTTTAGATACTGTTCTTTTAATAAGTGGCGTTTTGCTGGAGGTTATGTATATCCTGTATAATAACTTGCTGTAAGGCTAGGATCACACTAGCGTATATACGCAACACATAAAAAAATAAAAGCCACGCCGTGAAAACCTATAGGACTTGCCTGTTGCCGGCCACACTACTAGCATATGATGTGAGCACGCGCACACAGGAACGCTTCACGTCGCATTTTGTTGGTGTATATACTCCGCACAGCCAGATAGGAGGAGGTGCGAATGCCAAGGGAGCATTCATACTGAGTCAGCTAAGTACAATAGAAATGCGTGTTTAGAAAATATGCGGCACATTTTTTAGATGCGCGTTTCAAATATACGAAGCGCATAAATACTGTGTGTGAACCTAGCCTAATGGCTTATGCTATTATCAAATAAATAAGAGTGCTAACTCCTTGCAGCTGAAATGAAGTCCTCTTGTGCATTACTGTTCAGTACCAGCTGACTTGCATTGCTTGGAATCCCATTCTTTAATTGGCCAAGGTCATCCGTGCCTGGTCCCACCAATACTCACTGAGGGACAATCTGGTCCTCTTATGGGCCAGTCTAACCTTGACTAGCTGTACCTGGTGGATACTCCAATCCATTCACTAATTTTGCCCAAACTCACAAACAGACTAAAGTTTGAAGCGCTTGTAAAGGGTTCAGTATCACTGTCCAGTGACCCCCTTACACGCTCAGGTGCACTATAGTTTAACGGCTTGGGCCATTTCCCACAGATGTATTTGTCTGTTATTATTGGGGTATTCGCTGTGTGTAAACATCATCACCCATTTAATGCATCGACGCCATGGTGGACCGGAGCAAAACCTGTATTGTACTGAGATATAGAAGCTGTAGTATCTTTGTGAGCAGCTCCCAGTGCAAGCTAACAGATGCCTGCAAGACAATGTCATAGATTATATTTTCTTATTGGTCGTTGGGGTTTCTCATGGTTGTCACAAAAGAATCGCAGTTAACTAATTGTAGCCTCAGGCATAAGATTTTACCCTGTCACATTTCCACTGCTGTTAAAACTACAACCTACGGTATCACAAAGAACTGATTTTCAGGAATCTATCACCTTCACATTGTCACATTAACAGTCATTTTCTTCCAATTTACACTAAGTCCATCTAGAACTTACACTCAATGCTGCTGTAGCATGTGCACCCATGGAATCATATATTGCTTTTCTCATGCTAGTGACATGCTGCATTTAAACCAATCAGAAGCATACATTTTGCCACTCCAACTAGACTCATGTAACATAGGAATCCTTTAGTAGAAAACATTCCCGTTTCCAGTTAGTCACAAGAAGCCTTTTCCAATCAGAAGTATTGACTTTTTGCTTCCACTAGTCATATGAACATCATTACCCAATCTGAAGCATACACCTCCTTTTGTCCAACTAGTGACACTTATAACATAGTGTTGTGACCTAAAACTCCAGTCGTTAGTGCTGAACCGTGTAATGACCAGTTCTTTGGCTGGTGGGAAAAAGAAGACCATGTCTGTAGCCCAAGTTCCATCCTTATGTGGCTGTTTGTCAAACTTCCAGTCATGGTTTGTAGGAGACAGGGTTGCATCCTTTACATTGCCCATGGGTAATGCTTCATAGGCACACATTGAGTTCTTTTTTTACTGTGCATTTTTTGCATTGGACCACACAGCACCAATGGAAGCGACAGAGACAGTTCTCCTCCACCACTACAGTCTCCTCCCTATGCCCCCTTCCACAACACAGCAAGTCGCACCCACCCATGTCCATTGCAGTACTGTTACACACACGCCCCCGAGTTCCCGGGGAGCCTGTTTTTCGATTGGCCTGGCAGAAATCTGGAGACTCAGCAGAGTAGATGAGATCTTGTTTGTCTGGCGGTTTGATGTTGTGTCCTACAGGGATGATGGTTTTGCCATCATTGCCCCCCATGACTTTAAACGCTCCGTTAAATCTCTCCAGCAGCCGGTCACCGACTTCTCTGAAGTGTGGCATCTTTTTCCAGCAGGTGCGTAATGTACAGGATCCAGACAGACCATGGCATTTGCACTCTGTTCTCATGTAGTTCTTCACAGCCTACAGGTATAAAGGCACAGGACAAGCATATTACAAACCGCACTGTTCTATTTAGTAAGCTGTGGCCTGAATAAGTATAAATATATTGTTTTATGGTATTGCTCCAAATATTATTTGTTATGGTAACTCATCAACAGGGACAATCTTTTCTGAGGCTTAGTAACCAATCAGCTGTTAATATTTACTGGTATCTTGCAACTAGAATTATAAAAGTCAACTTCTGATTGGTGGCTGTAGGTTACTAGATTGCTCCTGCTTATGAATTCCAATAATATTGCTATGGCTATGTTTTTCAACATACTAGCAACACGCAGGAATTATTATAAAATCACCAGTTTGTACAGTTACAGATGTCAGTTTAGTATTGTTGTTGGAAAATAGTCACATAAATAAAGAACAATTTTTTTAAGTCACTTCAATGGAAGACAGTTCCTAGCTCAGCAATGGCGCGAGTGCCAGAGAATTTGTATGCGCATTGTCACCACTTCTATCTTTGACCCCCCCCCCAGCGAGTGAGCGGTCCTTCAGTGCAGGCTGCGGACCCGACCTGACAGTTTTCAGGTCGGATCCGCAGCCTACAAACGAAGGAGCGCTCGCTGATAGGATAGCTGCAGCAGAGCTCCTCCCCTGACACAGGCGTGATGATGTCACTCATCAGTGGCTGCACTTTGGGGGAAGGTGCTGGTGAGTGATGTCACTTTTTGGCACTCGGTACCTGAAAGGTTCGCCATTACTGTCCCAGCTCATGTTAGCACTTCAATGTCATTTTTCTTAAGCATTTTGAGAGAAATGTCGCCAGAACAATAGCAGAAACTCTGCCATAAGAACCCAATTTGACATTTTTATTTGGAAAATCCAAGACTTGGCAACCTGTCGCTATGGCTCATGACGAATACTTGAATTTTTGACATGTCTGAACTTTAGGATCATTTTGAGCGATATTATTCTTTGTTACACACTTGAAAACAAGAAACAAATTGTTTTTTAAGGGAAACGATGGTATTAAACAATGTGTGGGTATTTTTCAGTTTCTAGTGTTTATCTTAAAACGAACCTTTTACCGATACGCCATTATTGTTTAGTTTTAGTATTATCTCCTGAGTTATTAATATTTTGCTATTAAGGGATATAACTATAGGAGCTTGGCCACTCTGCAAGGATTGCTGCAACCCCTCTGTGCCCAGCACACTCCCACTAAGTTTACTTTATTTGGTCTGGTGGGTGGGAAGGGGACAGTGCCAATTTGGTTCAGTCTGATATTATCTGCTCCTTGGCAAATCTCCACCCATAGAGCAAAATTTAAAGAATGCTGCATGTGCTGCAACTTGCTCTGAGGAGTAAGAGTAAGTCCATGCCAAATGTTATGCCTGCTAAAAGATGTAATGCTCCTTTCATTTTGAGGAGTTAATTGTAAGAGTTGTTAGAGATTCTGCTGAGCATTTCTTGGATCATTAGCCCAAGGAGCTGCTTGGAGATTTTGGAGGTAAAAGCAGGGAAACAAAGCAGAAAAAAAGTTTTAGAAAAATGATTACATTTAATATAAGCATCAAAATATCTTAAATAATTTCTTGGCTACAGTTCCCCTTTATGGTATGAAAAATAAAATCTGCAGAGAAATGGAGAGAATGATTAACCCAGAGCTAGAGACAGAGGGAGGGATAGATAGACAGGAGGGAGAGCCACCGGAGGAGGAGACAGATCACAGATAAAACTTGATGCTTCAACCAAGGAATGCATCTTATTCCCCCTACAGGCAATGACCCACCACCCCCAGGAATGCGGCATGGCCTCTCCAAACCATGCCTCGCTGCTAATTAATTCATGATTCATGTATGATCCCTACCTTCCAAAGCTCTTTAATTAAAATATGTGTCCACATGGTGTACATGCAAACACAATGTGTACATGTAACTGTAAGGAAAGAGTGCATTGTGTCCTACCAGCTTAGTTTATCTGTGTATACATGGGAGTCTGAAGGATTTGGGTTACCCATTATTTTACATGTTTACTGCAGAACGTCTGGATATCAATCATTAGCCTGTATGTTTAAAGGCACAGTAATGCTAAAAAACATTAATCCTGAAAGCAGCTTAGGTAAATATTCACATATCTTAATAGAGCCTAGAGTAAGCTCTACCTTCTGCAATTAGGTTGGTCAATTCAATAACTTCTGATTCAAATGGGCAGCCACCTCTCTATAATTGGGGTGGCCACTGATTGTGGGTAATGACTATTCCTTATAATTGAAGTGATTTTAGTTGATCATTCCAAAGAAAAAAATCAGGGTTGGAGGAATTCTTGGTACACAACAGCGCTCAGCAGTAAGAAGGCAAACTTAAACTGACTATGCTTTATCTACATTTCTAATAAATGGCAAATTCAACCCATTATGATTCACAATATGTCCCAAATACTTGTATACACTTATGAACATCGCATTACACTGAACAACAAGAGACAATTATATAAATCTGACTAAAGGGTTGGCATCAATCATGGTCCTATTTATTATAAAACTACAAATCCCAGCATACTCTCAAAGGTGAGGTGAACAATATGGTAGCTCCTACCCATATATGAATTTAAATATGCACACCACAAACTAGGCCGTTGTAATTCCCAGTATGTCTAAGGCAGGGGTCAGCAACCTTTTTGTCTGAGAGAGCCATATTCGTGCGGCTCTGCTCAGTCCTTTTGAATCCGGAGCCACTGTCGTCATATGTGACATCACATAGGTGACATCAGCGGCTCCGGATTGGCTAGCAACCCGGAAGCACTGAGAGAGCTCTCTCTCTACAGCGCTTGCCGTCGATTATCTGGCAGACTGTAACGAGCGGTGCTTGCATGTGAGCACTACTTGCATGTGAGCACCACTCGACAGTCAAACAGCCTAATTCACCATTGTGCAAAGTGAGCTGCGAAGCCTTCGGCTCACTTCGCAAATGGTATTATGCGCCCGCTGATGTCCTGCACATGGACATCAGCGAGCGCATTAAAAGGATTCCTGTCCTGGCGAAGAGACTCTAGTGCTCTCGCTGAGACTGAAATTCCTTTAATGCGCTCACTGATGTCTGTGTGCAGGACATCAGCGGGCACATAACACCATGTGCGAAGTAAGCCAAAGGTTTAACAGCTCACTTCGCACAATGGTGAATTAGGCTGAAAGAGCCAGATGCAGCTATCAAAAGAGCCACACCTGGCTCAAGAGCCATAGGTTGTCGACCCCTGGTCTAAGGAAATACTACTACTTAAATGACAAGGTTTCATATTTGTACAACATATCATTTTTACTGATTTAAAATATTGTTGGAAAATAGACATTTACATTACTTAGAGCTACTAAGGGGCATATTTATCAACGTGTGAATGAGATATGTGATTTCCTAGCAATTCGTCACTTCACCAACTTCACACAGTGAGCAAAGAGTCTTGTAAATGTTGCAAATTGCCTTGCAGTTCACTACATTACATTTGTATTGTAATTTGAGTATTTATCATGCGTCACATTGACAATTCGCCAAGGCATACTTGTATGAATGCTTGATATGGTGACATTGCCCTTTCTTAGAACTATTGTCAGTGTGTTAATGTAGAGAGCTATGGTGACATTTCCTCTTTTAAACAGATCAATGTGAATATGACTAAGTGAATACCACTTTGCTTTAACACAATAAATCTATTGACATATTCACTTTAATGTGGCACTGTTACTATTTGCTTATTTATTAATGTTTGAACATAAAGATCACAATTTGCATCCATTCGCCACTTCCTAGGCCATTTATCAAGCATCTGAATCTGTCAAATTATCAAATTTGGCAATTCTTAAAAGGGGGTTTTTCACTAAGGTGCGAATTCGACTGTCAGATTCGCAAACAGCGTATTCCCATAGCAAATCTGCGACAATTTCCACATTGTAAAGTCGCGACAATTTTTTTAATGTTAAGATTGCGACAATTTTCCCATAATAAAGTCACGACTGCGACAATATTCTCATTATAACGACGCGACTGCAACAGTAGCAGCCTATTGCGACAATCTTTATCTGGCGAATTCGCACCTATACGCAACAATTCGGACTTTAATGAATAACCCCCATATTACTGTATCTAATTCACCATTTTTACTATGCCACACAAAGTGGTGAATTAGGGAGTTGATGGCAGTTCTCCTATTGTGTAACTGACTATACAAACCGCACCTGACGCTGTTCACTTCTATTCTATGGGAAAAGCTCCACTTACTGAATAAGAACAAGTAAATTTGTGAGAAATCGGAGCATAGATTCAGGGTTAAAACCACATTTTTTTAATCTCTATGCAGCTGTCCAACAACAGTGACAGTATAGATAACAGATAAACTCCCTCATATATAAAATAGCGGCAAAATTTAATTACAAGAATAACTCGAAGGGGATTTTCACCGTAAAATTTAATTTTTAGTATGTGGTAAACTGTTCTATTCTAAACAAATCTGTTTTAATTTACAATGGGTTTTCAGTTATTTAACAGATTTTATTTTATTTATTTATTTTGGGTTGGTTTGTCCGTGGGTTTACTGACCATCATCCGGCCAAAAACGAAATCTAATATTTATCATGAATATTTATTCTGTCTGTGTAGGCCTTTATCATATATTTCCCAGTCTGCACTTAAAAAGTATTGCCTGCCAGGTTGTTAGATCCTAGCAAGTCAGGGCCGGTTCTCCATATGGGCAGAGAGGGTCGTTGCCCTGCTAGCAATCAAACAACCATTAACAAGAAAAGGTAAAAATACATAGAAATGGAAAGGCATTTGCAAATAATCTCGGAAATCTGCTATTTACATAAAAACCCATTTTAGGTGAACATTTTCTATTACTGTATGCCTTTATAGTAGACTTCAATGAATCCAGCTTATAAATGGCATCTATTTTCCTGTTATTACTTACTAGTCTCCCAGCTTCATTGTTATGCAGGTCAATCAGTGTGCGTATATCGCTCCTCCCTTTTTTCCGCTTGGCATCCATGAATTGTAGAGACTTCTCGTAACCATACTCCACATCGTCTCCACATCCACCCCATTCCCAAGCAGAACCATCTGCTGCTGGACCAATGGCTAGAGTGGGAGGTGGCCCCCAGTTGCGCGTGACTTCACAGCCACATTGTAGCAACTCTCCCATACTACAGGCTTGAGTTACTGCATGGATGACTCCTGCTGCTGTGATTGCATACACAAATGCAGTCTCGCGGATATCTGTGGGAAGAGGGAGCAGAGAGGAAAGAGAAATTCAGCTACACGAATGCATTTATTTTCTTTCTACCAAGGTCTTAGCTAAAGGGGTGCAGTGAAAGCAGCTGCATGGGGTTCAGTTTCGGATTTACAATTGAGAAACTTATAGACACAGAATGCCAGATGCCTTAGACCACACCCACCAAATGACCACACCCATTTATGTAAATAAGCACAAGCTAAATTATGCTCAAATTTGAGACAATTTATGCAAAGAGAATTCACAAATGTCAGGTATAGCTGAAAATTAAATATACACGTTAATTAGAATTATACCCCATATCACCCTGCCTACATCTCTGGGAGAGAGGTTTAGGGAAGGAGTGTTATGGGACATGAGCGTAAGAAGCGGAAAAATCATGTGGGTGTGGCACTGAATGTAATGTCATCACATGTCTTTGACATCATACTGTCACTGTCACATGACAAATCAGGAATAATTCTAACCTTCCAATGCACTTCTCTGTCCTGCCCTGTCTGACTATTTGAAGACCATTAGGCAGATAGGACAGGACAGATGGGCTCATTGGGAGGTTAGAGCTATTCCTGATGTGCCCCATTTCTTGGAATGGCAGCCTTTCAGGGGGAGGGGGGGCTCTTACCCCATCCTGCGGAGGCCCATCATATGGGGGCTTTTGAGAGAGTAACTGAGAGATTGATGATGGCTGACATTCTGCTTTAGAGCCCGTGTGAGATAACCATAACCAGCTTTCTGGGGTATCAAAAGAACTTCCATTGAGAATGGAAGAGAGGAAGTCTCACCATCAGCACCTAGAAGAACAATTCAAGTTGTGGAAGAAATAAAATTACAAGGGTTGCCTATTTAGCTTAAAGGAGAACTAAAAGCTTGTTCATTACAGTGATGAGTCTTATATGGGAGAGGGGAGATAATTACCGATCAGTCTAATAAGCTCCAGCGCTGCCTCTGTTCTTGGCAGGTGTTGCAATCCTCTTCACTTCCTGTTCCTTTGTGTCTCTGAAAATAGAGCAAATTGCAGTAGCAGTTTCCTGACGATTATTCTTCCAGAGGTCCCAAACAATCTGCAGGGGGCTTTACCAGAGGAAATAACTTTACTTCATTCATCTGCAGTCCAATCCCAGTAATTACTGCAGAATGTCATTCTGTCCTTGATGTCTATTTTGAAGAGAAGTTTTTTGGGTTTTTGTTTTTTGCTGCTCTTCTTGAGATCAATCCAGCCTCCAAAATGGTTTGCCTCACTGTGTAGGTACAGATGCACTGCATACTGCCATTTCTGATCAAGCTCTGCACTGCTGAATACTCATTAGGCAACAATCCTGGCACTTGCTGAACTTTCAGTGTCCTGAAGCCTTCTACACAATAGTTTAACCTCTTTCCTTGAAGTTCAGCGAGATAGAGTGATATCAGCTGCCTTGTCCTCACTGACATCTTCTCCTGAGCTAACAAGACGATCGCTGAAATGATTTTAGCAGGTCATTTTATGGCAGGGCTGAAATTAAGTAAAAATTGGGGGGTTTTGTGATTAAGTTATTTTTCGGAATAATTGCAATTAATTTGATCACTCTTCAAAACAAATCTAGAGTTAATGCAAAATGCCACTATAAAAACTGATGCAGAAAACCTTGGGAAAACCTACATTTATGTCAGTCTGAAAACTTTTGGCGAAGATTGTACATGACATTGCAGTTAGGTGGTTTCTTTGCCCACCGAGGAGTAATAGAGGGGTAGACCAGAGGGGTTGGACATCCATACCATATTATGAATGTCAGTTGCTAGGGTAAAGTTATCCTTAAGAATCAGGTGATTCTGTTCATAACCTCCAGTATGTTTACTGCACAACTATCTGTATGAATCATTAAAATTCTATTTGCTTTTGTATTATACGCCTGTTATTATTAAGAATATTTAAAAATAATAATTAAGATAGGAAACCCCGGTTCCTCAGTTATATTTATTTTCCCTATTCCCAGTTAGTAAGTATTGCCCGTGAACTAATGTTGTGCTAGACTTGGTTGATTCCATTAGTGTATGGTGTCCCTTTAAGGTGACCATAGAGGATTGTGGGTCCATAGGTAAAACAGTGTTCATTTACAAAATCATTTCTTTAAAGAACCAGTAACACCATAAAAATAATCCTAGTCCTATTGTTTCAGATGCATATTCATAAAGTGTCCCAGAAAGCCCAATTAGTCAGCTATTGGTTGCTGAATAATAATCTTGTATAAGGATTAAAGTCATTTGGTGTTTGAAGGACAGTGCTATCAAACTGAACTTCACAGCCTTTTTCACCACAGCATCACGGTGACCCTTAGGTGTGTCTAAAAGCCTGCATGTCTACGTGGTAGGTCTCCAGTGTCAACGGACATACTTGTTTTTGTTTTGGGTACATTTACACTGAATTCTTCAGAATCCAGAGGGAAGTTTAAAGTCATTAAATCTGCATTCATCACTGACACACTAAATTTCATCTATTTCTCTGCCCGTTATCTCCTTGCTTTTCAATAAAGGTATATTTTCATTTTACACACAAGGATTCTTAGACAAGTCTTAAGCTTTATATCATTTTTTTTAATCCATGATAACTCTTATATTAATAACCTCAAACTCCGAACTGGACTGTTGTTTTAAATCAACTTTAATCCTGACCTGTAATCAGGAGAAACCAGACCAATCACTTAACTTGACCCTTCAATCCAATCAGAATAAACCCTACAGGCTTAACCGTACACAAAGATATATTTTCCCCCCCAAAAAACATACACTGAAAGGATTGCTGCTGTCTTACACAGATCCTTCAGCAGGTGCCCTCAGGCAATGATATAACTCACAAATCAGACATATAGGAAGGCGTCAGAGGCATTCCTTTCGCAGCATGCTCACTTAAGGGCCTCACTTTACATGTCCATCAAACTCTCCAGTCATTTCAAAAAGATGAAGTTTGTTGCATACAGGGCATGACAAGACTATGGAAAGGCGAGTGGAGGAACCGTGCTCTACACTTTAAATTCCCGGGCTGCCTCACTAAAAGGACAACCACAACCATTACAAACCCAAAAATCAGAAAAGTTGGCACGTTGTGTAAATCGTAAATAAAAACAGAA
>WMED01011686.1:4245-15140 GCA_019650415.1 Pipa parva
ATATATATATATATATATATATATATATAAAATAGATCTTAACATATTGTTTGTTTGTTTTGGTACACATACAATTTAGACTGCTTGTTACTTAGAGATCATTAGTCTAACACCCAGTGGACTATTTTTGTTTAATTCTCAACAGACGCTTAATAATGAGAAATGTATACAAACAAGAACTGGTATTGATAGGAAATGAATCCATTGCTAATTTAGTTAATTAGTGGAAACTGAGCCAATTATTGAAGATGTATTGAATACTTAAAACTATAATGAGTTGATTATGATGATTCAAAATAATAAGACTCCTGTGAACTGAACATTTGCTTATACTACCCACAATCCTCTGTGGAACCACGCCAGAGTCTGCTTATTTTCACTCTCTGTCTCAGATTATCTTACATAACTCAAGGGTAAAGACTCCCCATATTGATATGCTCACTAATAAAGATACCCAATATCTACACTTTATCAATATAGTTATTAACACTCTTCAGTATAACATATTACAGCAGAATTACACTAAGCTATAAAGTATCTCAGAGCTTTGCTTTAAATACAGTCCAGGTATTTATTCCTATCAAGATCTTCTTAAAGAGGGGTCTTCCTTCAGCAGTCTAGTTACTACTTCTTATTCTGAGATAAGGGCACAGACTATAAATCTTGCCATTATTTGGTGTGTATATATTGCACCCAGAACTGACTTGGATATACTAGTATTACATTGTATTGTATTGTATACATTCATTTATATAGCGGTGATATATTATGCAGTGCTTTACTATTCACTTCAGTCCCTGCCCTGTGGAGCTTACAATTTTCCCATTCAGTCACACACACATAGACAGACACAGATGTATGTTTTTGGATTGTGGGAGGAAACCGGAGAGCTCGGAGGAAACCAACGCAGGTGCGGGGAGAACATACAAACACCATGCAGATGAAGTCCAGGGAGGAACTGAACCCAGAGCTGCAATGTAGCAGTGCTAACCACTGAGCCACTGCCCATATATATGCCTATGGGCTTCTGGATGTATGCACAAGGCAGGTTCACATAGGACTTTAGGAATAGCCCCACCACCAGTCCATAAACTACTTTTTTCAGAGCTGCTTCAACTGATTAGACTTGATTTTACACCATTGGTGGGTCCTTATTGGAGAAAACACCCAATATGGCATAACTAAACTGTCAAACTCTGGGAGCTTATGTACCATAATAATATTAAATATAAGGAGAATATAGTAACATCAATAAAATAGCTATGACTCCTACACTAAATCAAACAAGTTTAAATATATTAATAATACAGCTACAGAAATGTCTCCAGAGATATCTTGGATATTTTGTGATTTTGTACTTTGTACACTCACAACTCCAAAGCAGAAAAGGCTGTAAAAACAATAAAAATGACCATCACGCTAGTTATGAAAAAGAGACATAAATATGTCGCTGGAATTAAGTGATTTATTTTTATTGCTGTAAGTAATGAATTTCTTCCATTAGACACTTGCTTTCCTTATTTATTTAAAAGGTTTAAAAAAAAAAACGGATGTAAAAACAAAAAATAGCGGTTGTATTGAAATGCATAGTTGTATTTAAAATATAAATGTAATATAAATAAAGACTGGGCTCTTGACTGAAAAAGGAAAACCACCAAAATTGTCAAACTGACAATCATGCGGATGGTCCTTACAATAAAATGTGTTATGGGTAATTTTCCCATAATAGTTACAATTTTTAACCACTCATTAGTATGTTTCCAGTGGTGTGCTGCTGTGAAGGCATCTTCTGATATATAATGCTGTATTAGAGCTCCATTTTGTGATAGAAGATGGTAATTGAGTTTTTAGCTGAGGTCTTCATCAGAGGATATACATAATCAGCAGGGAACAGATTAAAAGGAGAACACAAGATATTACAGCTAGACTTGCTACATGAGAAACCTCACTGCTGACACCAAGCAAGATGGCAAAATCCAGAGGTGGTAGTTATGTTAGATTAGCTCCTTTAATGATGCCCATTAGTTGCATGACAGTTTCTACAATTGGCTTTTTAGGAATAAGAAGTATGCCACGGGGGTAAAGATAGCAAAACCCAGAGGCGGTTGCTAGGTGTAATAGTTCGGTGCCAAGTTGTAAAGGAGAAGGAGGTTGCTGGCATATACCACACTGAACTTGGTGCTATCTGTCTTAGGGCACAGAGTCTCAGGTACTCTCCGGTTTTCACCTATAACCCCCGCAAGGGGGGTACTGGACTCAGCTGCCAAGAGTACCCAGGTTGTGGCCCCTAAGCCAGCTGTTCAGTGATGGTATGTCACAGGACAAAGACTGCAGACTCAGACTCTGGACTATGGTGCTGGACACAGGTAGCAGGACTCTGGACACTGGACACAGACTTGGGTACTGGACTCTGATACTGGACAGAACCTTGGTACAGGACAAGATTCAGAGAAAGAGATAAACTGTAGCAAAGGCAATAATAACTGAGAATAAGTTTAAAGCAAATAGCAACACTATACAAGCCCAAAAATACCAGGAAAACTGTATTTTATACTCGGGCGCCATGGCTGGAGCGCATCTGCCTTATATAGGCAGAGAGACAGGCGTGCTATTTATGAGCCGGCAGACGTGTCACGCTACGGAATGACGTTACACGTCTACCGGCCATGAGACAGACTGCATATGGCCGCGAGAGGAAGCTCCAGTAGGTAAGTAATACAGCTTATACGCGTGTATAAGTCGAGTATATGGTTTTAAATGATTTTTTTAACCTAAATTTCTCGACTTATACACGAGTATGTATGGTATGTCCTTGAGGTGTCAAGTGTACTTTAAAGTGGAACATAAATGATGATTGAGCAAGTTACTATAAACACAGTTTCTATGAACCCACAAGACAAAAAAAAAATTACAATAACTTAAAAACTTTTCCATGAGTACCTCCATGCATATTATAATGTATTATTACACGGTGATAAAATGTTTCATCCAAATCTGCACTGTATAGAACTGGTGACCAGAGATTAATGACTGTATACTGTATGCTGTTCCTGGTGTTCATTCATTGTTCGTTACTGTGGAGCAGTAAATCGTATTGTATTGTCAAAATGATTCCATCATGGCTGTGAATGTTCATGCAGATGATATCACAGCAGTGCGATAATGTCTGCATTTCACATTGAAGTTTACATTTTTATATTTGTATTGGCAATGTAATCAGTTCTTCCCAAATACAGAGATAACATTGCCTTTCAATTGAGCACACTGTACTCTTTTGTAAAAAATCTTATACAGATGTCCTACCCACAACATTGGGAATGACAGTGGTCTGGATAAAATGAGTGCTGTATATCAATTCTGCATGTCAAAGGATGCTGTGGTTTGTAGATCATCATGTACTGTCAAGGAAAAAAGATTGCTATTCCTGAACTAAACATTTACAATGCACAACAAGAATATATATATATATATATATATATATATATATATATATACATATATACTGTATGTGTGTCAGTTAAAGAGAAGAGAATCTGACAATTTTATCTTTGTCTGTTAAAGAAAATGTCACTGCTCCTGAAACTATGATTGAAACTAGTATTGACTCACCTAAGATAAACTTAATGAGTAGTAGGATTTATAACTACTAGCATTTAATTTGATTTATCCTTGTAATATTTTACTTATATTGTTTTATGCACTTTTCCCTTGTTTGTATTGTACTTGTATCGCTGAATTGTACAGCGCTGTGTAAATTTGTGGCACTTTATAAATAAAATTATACATACATACATAAAATATTGATAGCATAATTTTTATTATTTATATTATTATTTATTATTTATAACAAAAAATGTATCTCTAAATACGAGATTTTTCTGTAACAAACAGGGAAGATTTTTATGAACTAACGAATAAAATCACACACTTCCAATATAATGGTGGTAATTTAGAATGTAATTTGTGATTTTATTGTTTTTTTAATGAGCGCTTGGAATTGGTAGACATAGAAATAATGTTGATATATATGGAGCAAGCTCCACATAAAGTTGAATCCTTGTGGAGTTTTTTTATTTGGATTTTCTTAACTTGACATGACACGTAAATGTCACTTTAAAAGAGAGAGTGAAGATTTCATGAATCTGGGAAATCAGAAAGATAATACTAGTACTACTAAACTATAGATGGTGTAAATACTGTAAATAATGGGAGCAGTTTAAAAAAAAAACAGCAACAAATTAAGGTAATTACTCATAGCAGAAAACAGACAACTGTTATAGATTATTTTGCTTATTCTAATCTTTGTCATTCTGATATTGGTAAAATTATAACCAAAAATGCTTCAACCATTTTATTTTAATGAGAGCGTTCTTCACTTGCTTGTTTCTGAAGGTGTAGATGAAAGGGTTTAAAAAAGGAGTAAGAACAGAATTAATGAGGTAAATAAATTTATCATACTGACTACCCTTTGGTACAACATACACAGTAATACCTGTACCATAATACAAACTTACTACAATGAGGTGGGAGGAGCAGGTGGAGAAGGCTTTCTGTTTACTTTCCCTGCTGTTCATCATAATAATGATAATTATAATATGAATGTAAAAACCAATTGTTGTGAAAAATGGCACTATGACTGCAGGAACAGCTCCAATATTTGTGATCAGTTGAATGATAAAGACTTGTGAACAGGCCAACGACTGCAGAGGAGCAAAATCACAGAAGAAATGATTGACTTTATTTGGACCACAAAATTCTAAGCCAGCTGTGGCAATTGTGGGAATGGATACATTGATAATACCAACAATCAATGGTAGAAGTGAAAGCTTTACACAAAGCTCATGGCTCACGATAGCTGAATATCGTAGAGGGTTGTTAATGGCTAAGTATCGGTCAAAGGCCATGACTGCAAGAAGATAACCTTCTGTTGTTGCAAATGTATCCGTGACAAACATCTGAATGAAGCAGCCAATGAAAGATATTTTCTTCTCCTCTGCAATGAGGTTAGCTAACAGTTTAGGGATAACGCAAGTGACAAACATTATTTCTAAGGTAGCTAATTCACTAATAAAGAAATACATTGGAGTATGAAATGAAGGATTGTTCCAAACTAAGAGGATGATAGAGAAGTTCCCAGTAATGCATATTATATAGACACACAGAATTGTAAGAAAAAGAAGGATCTTGATCTGGCCTAAATCTGAAAATGCCAGTAGAATAAACTCTTCCACTGCTGTTGTATTGAGCTGTTCCATTTCGTTTAACAAAAATAAGATTTGTGTTACTGTTTTCTGCTGACTTTAGACACCATTATGTATCGCTTTATAACCAGTATTGGAACAGACCTGTATTTCAAACTGAATGTGCAGAAATGTTTGATACCAATTTGTTTTCTTTTTAAAAGTCAGTGTTTCTTTACCAATGTAATAGTTGATGCTCAGATGACTATAACAACATTTAATAATTAAGGTCAATTATAAAAAGGTATTAAAAGGAAATATAATGGAAAATATGCACTTTGCATTTTCATGTGAGCTGTTTGTACAGACCAATGAACTTTTAACAAAGGTGCATCAGTTGGCCGTTGATGTCGCTCCCTTATTGATGTCGCTCCCTTATTGATGTGTGGCTGATGCATTGGTATTGCTGCTCTTCAATTATTGTTGCTACATCTGTAATATAAGAAAAAACATTCAAATATTCTCCCAGGCCACAAAGTTCATAAGTATCATTGAGTGAGAGAGATTTGTAAATAAAGCTCAGTAATAAAATACTTTTTAAAGACTGCATTTATGTTACATGAAACTAAACTATGGTACCAACAAATGATCTACAGCTGGAGTAAGGTACAGAAAGCCTTCCAGAAGTCCCACTGTCCGTAAAACCCCCTTCTCTATCTGTCTCATTCTTCTCCCTTGAATCATTATACTAACCTTGCATTACATTATCTCTATTGTTCTTTCAACTCATCTGTCCATCATTTTATTTGAATTCTCAGTTATACAATGTTCATTATCCGGTTGATTTTCATTTCTTTTCTTCTACGCCATAAATAACCCATTGGTTCTCCACTTATTGTTTTCATCCCTGCTTTCTCTTTATTTTCTCCCAGCTTTTTATTTAGGATTAATGTTAAAGCATTTTAGTGTTAAATGTAGAAGTCTTTTTTTTTTTTTATAGGATACTACTTTCATTATTGTTTTTATTTTGTCAAACAGGTATTTTAATGAAGGAGACATTAAACCGTAGAGAACATCCTTAGGATTCCCTAAGTTCATTTAAATGAATTGAGTTCATGTAGCTCCTAGAAGCAGCTTTAATACTCCTTTATCCTTATCTAACTTCCTAGGCTAGTGATGGCCAACCTATGACACGTGCCAGAGGTGACACGCCGAGACGTTTTTGCTGACATGCATCATGGCGCCATTCGTGCTGCGCTCTCAGAAGAAGTGACACTCCACCCAAGTTATGCTTGTTTTTTTGACAAATTTTGACACACCGAGCTCAAAAGGTTGGCCATCACTGTCCCAGGCCCTGTGCACAGAAGTTATAATATCTTTTTGCAGGTTAAAATTACACTGCTTGCTTTTTTACAGTGCAAGTTACAATAAAGTAACTCTGAAAAAAACTGTAACCTTGCAAAAGGGCCGGGGCTGTTGTGGGTGTAGTGGAAATTGCCCATGGCCCCTAATTCTAAGGGGTCCCTCAGCAGCACTTTGTACAGCACTTTGCATGAGGGTTCTTTAGACTTAGGGGGTAATTCATCAAAGAGCGAACTTACCCTCTGATCCTCCACATCAGTACGCATAGACTGTTACACGTTCGCTGAGTCCTGCACGCGGACCTCTTACGCTGCACTTCTCTCCTCCAGGGCTGCTCCTAATGGAAGATTAGAAGCAGTGGATTTAATCAGAGTTGCATAAGTCTGCAGAATCGCTGTGCAGAGTACTGCTGGGGACCAATGGGAGATGGAGGAACAATGTCGGGGGGGGCACAAGATTTGCCCCGGTATAACTAAAACTGGCCCTGACCTGGAAAAAGGATTTAATGCATGAGGATAACAGCGAGAAAAAATAACTACAGTATATATGTAACAGCAAAAGAGCGAAAAAAAATATATAAAGTATAATGTTCATTTTGTATAAATAATGAAATATTGAATAAAAATTCCTTTGACTTTTCATCTCCTTACCCCTAAACCAAAACATCATTTAGCATATTATAGTAAATCACAATGTATATATGTTCAAAAAACATTGAGTACCTTGATGGCACTCTGCATTTGTTCGTTATTGACATTGATGCTCAAAAAATATCACCTATAAACATAGAAAAAAAATATTTCCTGTTTACACTACAATATATACGTGTAACAACAAATAGGCGGTTATAGCTGACAGGTGCAGTAATAATAATGAGATACGCTCATCTCTCAATTGTAGTATTGAGTTGCTGGGTCGAGTGCTCTGGAATGTCTGGGTTCCTCCCACTGCATGGAATGATTTCAATACAAAAAATTATCCAGCACATCTGATATCCAGATAAAAGAATACTCTTTATTTCAAATCATTAAAAAAAAAACAGAATATAGCCTCATATCCCACATCTTACACCCTTCAGGTCATAGGGTGCTTAATCATAGACAGTCGTAGAGTATGCTTTTATTTAGATATCAGATTGTGCCGGATCACTATTTTATATTGATACACTACAATATACCAAAAATATATTATAGGAGTAGATTCGATGTCATCATTATTCTGCAAAATATTTTTTTATAATCTGCCCAGGGCACTGTAGAAAACATAAATCATATGCAGTATAAATACATGAGATAGGAAATCTGCAATAGCTGCAGCTGCATTACAAATGCAGACCGTACAGTATATTCCATATAGTTTAAGGATTTTTTTTTCTAGTTCGTGAAACTAAACATCTTGCACATGTTACATGATTAATATAATTAGTTTAGTTTAAACTGTAAGGCGGTATAGTGAAAGTGTCCTCTACAGAGTAATTTAACAATCAGCTCTATAGGATAGTTTTATAACAGTAGAGTATTTGTTTCTAAAGATTTGAATTACTGTTCTTACAGCTTGATAACATTATAGTTGGCCATGATGCAATGCTTCCACTTAATGCAATTATGTTTCAAAACTGTTATACAGAAAAACAGTTTCCACATTAGAGGAACCAGCATACAAGATTAAGGTATCAGATATTCTCTGGGAAAAAGTTACGTTTAATACAGTACTGAAGAAAAAGTAATGATTTTCATTTTTGGGTGAATATATATATATATATATATATATATATATAAAATAAGTGTTATATTGTGCGAAACTTTGCTAATTGTTCATTAGAATGTAGATTTCAGATCACAATGTAATAATCTATAGAAATATGTAAGGTGGTGATTGGGCTGACTCACCTACAGATCTACCTGAAATATGTACAACAAGCACCTGTACCCAGTACAGTAAAATTCAGTATTGATACAATCTCATTACAAGCTGCAAAGACACATCAGACACTCAGGCACCCATGCCCAGTAGAGTAAAAATCAGTATTTATACAATCTCATTACAAGCAGTGGAGACACATCAGACACCCATATACAGTAGAGTAAAATTCAATATTTATACAATCTCATTACAAGCAGCAGAGACACATCAGACACTCAGGCACTCATACCCAGTAGAGTAAAAATCAGTATTTATACAATCTCATTACAAGAAGTGGAGACACATCAGACACTCAGGCACCCATACCCAATACAGTAAAATGCAGTATTTATACAATCTCATTACAAGCAGCAGAGACACACCAGACACTCAGGCACCCATACCCAATACAGTAAAAATCAGTATTTATACAATCTCATTAGAAACAGCCGAGATACATCAAAACTGCGTTTTGTGAAAGCTGCATCTCTAAAAGATAAACAGAAATATTACACTTACTTGTTTCAGTTACAAGTACAGTGGAAAGAGCTTCTACAATATGACAGTGAATGATGGAATAAATACTCTTTTGTGTTTTATTTCAGGCTAGAGGGAATTCCCTGTTTGTACTTTAGGGAATAGCTAATCGTGCTATTACTGCATTATTGCAGCAGGGAATTTAGTAATGAATTTATCAATTGGTGGTCAAATGAATTTTACCCTCAATTGGCAGTCAACTGCTCACAAATAGTTTTACATATAGCACAGGGAACTGGAGGGACCTACCACATGCAAGTCAATAACTTCAGGCAAGTCAGGGAAAGCAATCATTCCCTATATCACTGCTCTAACAGCAAAAATGCTAAAATATTTTTACAGCCTCCAATGGCACAAGGGAAAAAAATCATGGAATAAGTTTGTGGCAAAACAAATTGTTTTCTTTAGTATTAGGAAAAGGCACAGAATGAGTAGAGCGTGATGTATGCAACGGTGCTCTTTAAAAAGCTTTAGCCTACACAGAAGGGTTATGGAGACATCTTTTCTATCCTTTTTCCTCTGGGATTTAAAACACATGTAGGAAATAATAAGGGACATAGTACTGTTTTTTCACCTTCAGTTTTATAAAACATGTTAAAATTGACAATCATTTTTGATTCTATGAGGTTATATGTGTCATATGTGTGAAAGGTGGGCTTTATAGGTAAATTATCTCCGAACATAACTAATATTATGTTTAAAACTAAGTTTATTATGCTTTTTCCTAACCTTGTCATATCAACTGTAAAGCACTGTATCTCATTAATGTATAATAAAATAATCCAAAAGTTAACTAGTCAGGGATCCTACAAACCAGTGATTTACAGGAAAATGAATGGATGTACATTAGAAAAAGGAAGATCCTGATTTTTTTTTTTTTTGGAGATTAACAGGGTTTAACAAAATTGCAAAAAAACATATTTGTGTAACGCTATTGTGACAACCAGTGTACGTTTCTCTCAGGGGGTGAGCTCCCGCTAATACATATGGGGACAGCAAATAAATAATAATACCGGGCACCAGGAATTCTTGTGAACATTAAATGAAAGCAGTTTATTGATAACCATCAATATTAATAGAATAACAGTGAAACTGGATTAACTTTATACAGGTGCTTACACATTGTATAGTTCAGGCAGTGTAACTTTATACAGGTACTTACACATTGAATAGTTCAGGCAGTGTAACTTTATACAGGTACTTACACATTGTATAGTTCAGGCACTGGTTATTGCAGTCACTAGTCCGGTATTCTCTGGAATGAATAGATGGCAGCACTTTCCCAAGAGGCCTATCCCTCAATACTGCGCAGATATATATCCTATCTTTCACTCTCACTAGCCTAGAGTGAACTATAACAAACAGCTTCTGTCTCTAGCTAGACTAATCCAGTCTCTTCTCTTCCCTGCCTAGAAGATTAACTGACTACCTCCTGCATTGCACTGTGGGAGTAATCTCTCTTCCATAAGATACTATACATATTGTGGAAACACTAGATTACTAGTGACATCTACTGGCTGGAGTAAATAACACAAACTTTGCTATAAAACAAACTGCAGACATTCCAATATGACATTTATAATTCTTTACATTTCTTTCTAGTTTTTCAATGTGTATTAGTATTTTGATCTCAGTGTACCCTGTTGAATATTAAAGGAATATACATTGTCATAGGAAGCCTAGACATACACAGAAGTTTGATTCCATGACATAATGGAGAAATATATGTAACTTCTAATATATTTTTAATGGTGTTATAAGTTGACCAGGAACATACATTACAATATTATATTATCATTTGTGTGTGCCCTGCACTTTACATTTACTACTGGGATTTGTGTGTGCCATGCACTCTACATTTACAAACCCCAAAATCAGAAAAGTTGGCACGTTGTGTAAATCGTAAATAAAAAC
>WMED01011687.1:0-15140 GCA_019650415.1 Pipa parva
GCTAAAGGGAGATCTTCACTTGATGCCAAAGGGAGATCTACATTGGGTGCTAAAGGGAGATCTACACTGAATGCTAAAGGGAGATCTACACTGCATGCTATAGGGAGATCTACACTGGATGCTATAGGGAGATCTACGCTGGATGCTAAAGGGAGATCTACACTGGATGCTATAGGGAGATCTACACTATATGCTAAAGGGAGATCGACACTGGATGCTAAAGGAAGATCTACACTGGATGCTATAGGGAGATCTACACTGGACGCTATAGGGAGATCTACACTGGATGCTATAGGGAGATCTACACTGGATGCTATAGCATGACTAACACTTGCTCATGTATCATTTATTACAGGGACTATGCCATCATAACATAGTAACATAGTTTATAAGGCTGAAAAAAGACACAAGTCCATCCAGTTCAGCATATTTGGTTTGGCAGTTGTACTGTAACATTTTACCATGTGAAGATAGTAATATGAAACAAGAAGCACATAATATTGATGCGTTATTGAAGTAACAGTATCAATACCCAAGACTGCTCCAGACTAGAGGATAAGTTCATTGGGAACGCAGATCTCCTCGCAGATAGTAAGGTTTCTGCATAGACACATAATTTCCATTTATTTTTGTTATCTAGTCAATAGTCTGGGAAATCCCTTTCCTGCATTACTCGTTTACAAGTAGCGCTTCCAAGACTATTAACTGAGCGTGCCTTCTCTTAGAGAAACTGGATGTGGAAATATTCGAAGCTCTGCTAAGATGAAAACCAAAATAAAGAAGGGAAATCCAAGGATGCATAGCTGCTGTTGTTCTAAATTTACTGAATTCATTATTTACCATTAATGAATTTATATAAATATCTTAAAGTGCACCTGTCACCTCAAAACTAATACTAGTTTAGGTTGTACTAATGAAATAAATGTTTTTGTAAATATATATGTATTTTAAAAAATGTACCTTTATACAGCGTTTCTCTCTGTCATCTTCCCTGTCAGCCTGACTTTTCTTTCCCGAGTGTCAGGTGGGTGGGGCTACATGATTGCTAATTCTCCTGAGGAAGTCGACTATATAGTTGACGAAACGCGTTGAGAGACAGAGATGATTACATGACTGCATGGACAGCTTGTACTACCCTTTCAGAAGCTTACTACAGTTTACCTATGTGTGAGTAGAGATATTATTTTCATTAAAGATTGTACTTTTTTATATCTGACCATTTTTTGGTGTTCCTTTCTTCATTTGAAAACTGCCATCCACATTGGAGGTTGAGTGATTTGCTGGAGGACGATTAGTACAACTCACAGTGCCAATTCATCAAGCACTTTCTGGTGAGTGCACATCCAACAGGGTGTCTCACCCATTTTTAATGTGTCCTCTCATTGAGTCCACATAATTTGATTGACACAGCTTGCTTTTGAATTAGAAGCACCATTTGTATTACATTATCATACACTTATTCACTTTCACAGCATCACTTGCTTTTAAGTACTTTGGTACTGTTGTCACTAATCAATCACTGTGTCACCACAGTCACCGTTGCTTATTCAAAACAATATCACACTAGGAGGATTTTTCCGCTTGTTTTTCCAATCTTTTTACCAGCGCACCCACTTTCTTCCACCTTGGATGGAACAGAGACTTGTTTTTTCACTAAAAGGGACATAGGCAGGCTGTCCCAGTGGACTGTGCGCAGGACCCTTCCTGGAAAAGACATTTGGATTGATACATCCAGGTTCATCATTTCAAAAAATTGGAACTGTTTGGACTTTTTATTTATAAAATATTTTGTTTATTATAATTTGAATCACTTGGGCGCTATACCATTTTCTGCCAACCTTTGGTTGACTGAAATTTGCTAATGGGGCTACATGATGATTGACATTATAGCTCCTCCAATCAGATCCCTTAAATCATGATATAGCAGGGATTTGATTGGAGGAGTTATAATGGCAATCATTATTTATTTCCACCCACCTGATTCAGGAAACAAAAATCAGGCTGACAGGGAAGATGACAGAGAGAAACGCTGTATAAAGGTACATTTTAAAATACATATATATTTACAAAAACATTTATTTCATTAGTAGAATATTAAATTAGTATTAGAGTTTTGAGGTGACAGGTGCACTTTAGTGACTTTACAGTGGACCATGTTATTGTGGACAAAGCATATCACAGTTATAGAATGAATATGCAGCTATCTCTGACTGCTTTCACTCTGATTACCCATTGTTGTCTATGATCCCACACAAAGAAGTGTGGAAGCATGGGTATCTAAGCAGGAAGACAAGGGGCCCCATACCCAGTTTTGCCCAGGGACCCATTTGCTTTCAGCCCATCCTTTTCCCACAACCATCTGGACATTAACCTTTATAAACAATCCTTTACATTATTTCTATGTTTACAAATTTTATGTCAAAAATGATTTAAATAGAGGTTTGCCATGGTTACTAATGGACTTTCCACAGCACATTTGCATTTTATTATTTTGTCTTGGGATGAGTGTTATCGCATAATTTAAAAAGATGTTGATGATTCAAACTATGTGAGCTCAAAGCAAGATTGTTGTTGCAAACATGCCAAGCGCTACGCGTGAAACGCGTCAGTGTGGCTTCTTATGATTTTAATGAGCTTTGTATCTGCTTTTAACTTTCTCATGGAATAAAAGTTTTTGATTTTACTCCTTGGAGTGCCGGAGGTTTTTCGATTGAAGATTGTTGTTGCAGTCCAAAAAAAAAAAACCCACAAAAACCTGGCAAGTGTTTGTGACTAGGATCATAAACAATGACTGAAAAACAGAAAACAATGATAACATTTTCATAAATGCCATCATCAGATGATAACTTTACTCTCGTCCAATCAGCTTTGCAGCTACAGTAGTTTTTCAGCTTGTAGTGAACAGAACACTATTACACAGGAAATTGCTATTGAAGGCACTTCCTGTATTGGCCCTCCCTGGTTTGGCTAGTTATCTCTATGGGAAATTAACAAAGGAAGTAAATGTCTGCAGGACTTTTATCACTAAGGTTATGCTGCAAAAGCATCAAGGTAGCACACACATCATTCCTTTCTTAAATCTTCTCCGTTACACAGCCTGAACACTCATTGGCAAAGTGAGCCATTTGTTAATTCTGGTGTCCACTTTTAATGTCCATTTCATTCCTTGAAGGTCAAATATCATTTTTAAACTCTATGAATCAAAAAAACAAAAACAAAAAACAGTCATCAATGGTGTCTAAATCCTAAACAAATAGCGAAGCCTCAAAACTGTGGTGTCTGCATACTAGAATACCATCTACAACCCACAATGAGTATGATTTCCGCAGCTCTCTGTGGAAAAAAACAGTCTAGGAATGGAGAAGTCTCATCATCCCAGCCTAGGTTTTTTTGAATAGTGTGGACAAATTATGGATATGGAAAAACATATAAATTTAGAACCAGGACCAACATTTATGTAACATTTAGGCCTCTACTGCACGATCCTTCCATATGCACGTGCCAGCTTCCGTAAGAATTTCAGAAGTGTTAAAAAATGAAAAACTAAAGTTATTTACCCACAAATAGAACACACAATCTGAATATAATGTGCTATCACACAAGCAGTCAGACCTGCTAAGTCAGATTGACCTAGGTGCACCTAACGCATCAGTGTTTGAGAGGCATAAGTAAATGAGGAGTAATCACGTTTTGTTTGCTGTCAAAAAGCTTTATCCACACCTTACATTATTTATAGCGAGAATGTTATTCTTCAGGATTCCTTAAACCACAGCTCAACAGCCCTAACTGAGTAACTACCTCATTAACACTCTGGTGACTACCCCTTCAGACTCCTCGTCAAGGCCTCACTTGCCACTCCACCCTGTTCTTATTGGGGCAAACTATTGCCCCCTTTTGCTTCCAGAAAGATAATTCTTTTCTGCAATGTGGCAAATTCACTTAGAATTGGGGACGTTACAATGGATGCATTTATACAACACTACACTTCTTTTTACTGCGAAACACTTTGGGTGTTCATCATGATTTTATTGTCCCAAAGCACACTGGTGTGAATATGTAGATTTGTATTTATCAAATGAAAGTGGAGAATGAGGGGGGTTGGGAGGCATATTAATGTGTATATTGACATTAATATAGAAAGAGATGGTTACAGTGACATTATCTCCTTTGAGCAGTTCCTTGACAAGATGACAACAATTCAATGCTCTTATTCATTAAGAATGTGCTACAGTCACTGCTACAATTCGCTGACTAAAGTCAGAAAGCACTGTGCAACAATATGCTTTAACAATACCCAGGTTAATGAATGTGCAGAAATGAATTTGCTACAATATAGACAAATTGCTGCAATGACTGGTGAGTTTAATTTGACTGACAAATTAATGTCAGAAATGTCAAACTGATTTCAATTTATTTAGCATCGTTTTGAAACAATAACAGACAATAAATAAAGACGATAGGGACATTTGTGTCTTACTACCAACAACAAACTGAAAGTGTGTTTTAAGTTGGCGTTCCCCTTATATGCTAAACCCCATATTTAATCCCAACAAAATTTTTATGGTTTAATATGAGCATTAATATATAATATAACTATTAACATATATATAAAAAAAATAACAACAGAAAAAAAGGATAAATCATGTACCGTATATAAGTCAATGTGTCTGTTTAGGTGTGTGCAATGGAAAATAGTTTTATTTAGTAACGGAATTCCTTTCTCCTACATTGAATGATCTCCAGTGAACTCTCTGTACCATATCTTGTGGTTAGACTTTGTGTGTCAGTTACAGCATTTAGCCTTAGCAATGTCTGACACACAATAAAGCAATGTAATCACCACAAACCTCAAAATGTCACTTACACATGAGTTAGCACATTAGAAAAGCACCATCTGCCTAACAGAAAACGAAGCTGGTTTTCGATGAATAATATCAGGCTCCTTGTGTTTTCCGCGTCCATAAAAACCAGTGGCAAGTTTTATGGTGAAGGGTTTAGTAGATCAAAACATCTTCAATTTGTATTACTGATTTATACAGAAATTTATAAACAACATCAATGCCCCAGAACTTGTCAGGTGTTTAAATCAGACTGGGACCCTTGGGTACCAGTGCAATATAAGATGCATCATATGCTACATCCATGTTACTAAATAGCTAAGATCCTTGGCATTGCTGATTAGACTGTGATCCCTATAGCTGTCAATGTTGAAAAAAACAAAGCTGCCTCACCGTTCTGCTTAGAATTTTTTTTATTTTTTAGGCAATAAACACACCATTTGGTGTTAGAGTACCCCCCCATAGCTGTATACTTGCGCCCCCTCTTGGTGGCGCTGTTTAATATCACTGCTAGATAAAATGGCTTCCTGTCTTGTCTTCAATATCTGTGGCTCTTAGTCCACCATACTGGCAAAGTCGTATACAGTCACATAAAGCCTGGATAGAAATCAAAAACACTAGATGGACTGTTGTGTTTGTAAAGAAGAAGCTTACCTAATGCAATCATAAAAAGCTCTTTAATATTATTTTTCCCCTGGTTTTTCTATTGTAACCGTCATTTTCATCGGTTGTATTACGAAATCTGGCTTTGAAAGAAGCCTATTAAGTGTGAAATTGACTATCCTTCTCATAGGTATAGTGAGGCCCATTATTCTAAAATCCCCAAAAATGTAAATTGTAAATGTGATAATTCTGAGGAGCTCCTACATTATGTGTTGGATAGTCAGCTTGTGCTGGTGTATAGATGATGGGCTGCGTAGTTAACTAAATAAACAATAGGTTTGCCTTTCCAGGCAGAAACAGACAATCTCAACCATCATGTTAGTGAACAATGGTTTTAAAGAACAACAGAAAAATATCTTTTAGTTATGAAATGTTTAGAAATTATTTTAAGAGCCTATTTTGTATCCTTGTATTACACTTGGAAAATGTTAAAACAACCCTTACTCTTTACTACTTTAGTAGTATATCTTGACTTGTTAAGTCACTTTAAACAAAGGGCGATGTAATGCCTGCTCCCTTATAATTAGTGTATATTCTATGTGGAACAACTATGTCAATCTTTTAACACTCTTATAAACTTAAACCCCCCAGAATCCACAACTTTTTATGGTCCCTATAGATGATACCCCTGATTTAAATCATAACTAAATCACCAATGTTTCTGAACACAATTGTATGAGACTCCTTTTCAGAAAGTTCATTTTCCATGTTATTAAATATCTTAGAAGAAAAGACAAAAGAACATACATGCAAGCCTGAAGTTACAAAAATATCTACATTGTATCATTTTTCCACTTGCTTTTGTTAACGTCGAACAATAATATCGAAAAGACATAAAGAAGAGATTTTCTTATCTAGATAGACCAGACCTTCAGAGCTGATATAAATATTATACTGGGCAGCTTCACTGCTCTATAGAGATATGTACATCATGTAATAAATGATCTTATTACTTAATAAATCCAAGCCATTTCATGTTCCATAAAAGTACATGTATGTATATATATATATATATATATATATATAAAGATTTTTACTAAACACTTGCTTTAGTTTTTACCCAGTTCATATTTACAAAAGAATTTCATGAATGTATTATTGTGTTTCAAATTTCCCTTACGGATTGCTTCTGGCAATTTCTTTGACAAGATTAATATTTCATTTTTCTACTTGTACACAAGTCAGAGATTCCATTACCAGACATTATCATTTTCAACACGGCTGTATGTATAAGGCAGAAGCACTTCTACATACACCACAAACATCTAATTTAGAAACAAGCAGTTAGTTATAGAAAATCAACATTAATCCTAATAAACAGTTTAGTCTGCATACTGTTCTGTTATATGGATAAATATATTATCATCAGATAAATGTTGATACACGTATACACATATTTGTACATTTCTTTTACCAGATTATTTCCAATAACGACTCAAGTAGCAGAGAGAGAAAGTAACTAAAGTTGACTTTTCTTAGTTCAGGTTTAAATACTGTTCATATTTAGGTATAAATTGTTTTTAAAAATTGTCTTCAAATAATTTGAAAATGCAGAACATTCCAGACTCACATTTATAATAAATCGACTCGGATAAAGATTTTAAAGAAGGCATAGAAACAATGAAGAAATTGCCGTCAACTCTTTCACAACTCAAGAACACAATACACTTTAGAATGTTTTACACAACAGTTTGTAGAGACAGAACAGAATATCAGAAAGACTCGTCTAAGCTACTGGCTTTTCAGTTAACTCCGATAAAGAGATAAAAATAATTTTGCCACGTACAGTACAGTCATGGAAAGAAATGAACCTCCAAAAAAAATGAAAGACAAAAAGTGCCATAAAGATGTTTTGTTAGCCTTGTTAAGGGAAAAAAAAATGTTCAACAATCCAATTGCAAAACCAAATAAGTCCAAAATTCTCATGACCAGAACGCTTTACAAAATCTCTAAACTTTACAGTTGTTTTTTTTTGTTTTTGTTTTTTTTTCCAAAAATCGAGGGAAAATGGCACAGAAGATCCACAACAATGAAGTTGAAATTTAAAAAAAATATAGAGTTTTGCAGAGATTCAAGTTTTTAAAGCTTGCGGGTGGTTGGAATAGGAAAAAGGAAATTTACTAAGCGCTGTAGAGGAAATCTTGTTTGCCTTCTATTGTGGCAGCCGGGGGTGGAACCCAACCCAAACTTATCTCTTTTGATAAAAAAAAAAATATGAAATTTAAATTAAAAAAAAAAGCCTAAATATTACTCAGAGAAGGCTACTGAAATGATATCTTACCTTGATGGTGCTTGCCATATTTCCAATCAGTTTTATAGATTTTTCTTTATTGGTAAAATTATAATTATAGCTTCGCGCTGACCAGAAAGTAGATTTGATGGGGTTGTTTGGAGCGGATGAGATTGTGCTAACATTGGGAAATGAAGTCAGCCAATGACAGGAAGAGACTACTATTGGTCCTGGTTATAGCAGAAACAGGATATTTGGGAGCACTGAGATAAGAGGGTTTAAAAACAATGGTGTTTTTCTGGATGATACGTGCTAGTAGATATTTTTTTTTTTGTGTGTGTCAAATGCTAATGTCTACTTGGGCAGGTGTGACAGAATGGAGTGTATAAATGATACGCAGCTTTCTGGCCGGATACAGATGTCAGGAATAGCAGGCCAAAATTCTGACTTTGGTTCATTGTGACACGTCCCCAGTGAATATCAACATTTTCTTATTGTTGTGCTTTTAAAAGAGTAAAAAAAAATTTTTTTAAATTTTTTTATTTTGGAAATAATTTAAAATGTCTGTATTCTATAAATAAATAAATACAGTAACTTTAAATATTTATGTAAGCATTTAGGGACGCACTTGGTGTAGGAGACATTTTGTAATGTTCGAGTCACTTTGAGCGTCGTAATTTAGAGTTTAAAGGGCCAGTAACACACAGAAGCACAAGTTCCCATATGGATTGGCCTGGTGCTTATTCAAATAGAACAGCTGTAAAAATATTTTCTTTAAGGTTGAATTCGTTAATTATTTTGCTTTCTGTCTTTTTTTTTCTTTACTGATAGCAGCCATGTTGTATGTGTTTGTTGTAGACCTCAACTAGCGTAATTCATTTCTATGGTGCTTTTGATCATGTATATTTGGGAAGTGCCCCAGAAAGCCCAATTTTTGAAGTTAAATATCGTATTTTATCAACATATTTGGATGCTCAGTTTGAATAGGCATTTTCATTTTTTTAGTGCTAAGTCCCGTGTCTAAAGAAATCTTGTGCTAAGTAAAACATCACCCTTACCATCTTAAAAAAAAAAAGTTTATGTTTCTAAATGTTAGACCAAGTTCTATAAATTAGCACCACCTAGGGGATGGGAGGTCCCTACATTTATTGTACCTCAGATCTGAAACAATATACTTCCTATCATTAGATTAAACATGACAACCTGAGTCTAGAATATAGACAAATTTGGGCATATTTACTAATAACATTTCAACCGTATCGATTAGTTTCGCTCTGTTTTAACGTGCAATTTGATTCCCCTGATTTATAAAGAATCGATACAATTTTTCACCAAAAAAAGTTATGAATGAATATCGATTGGTTGACGAGGAAACACTTTGCCCTGGATTTTTTTAATGAGGGTTAACTTCCATTACAAATCAGGGAATAAACGGATTCACGTCAGTCTGAGTTGGGAAAACGCTTTTTGGCCGATAAATTTGTTTTAGGGCAGCTTAGTAAATAGGCCAAGACAGAGATACTGATAAAAATAAACTCTTTCTCGTGCATTAACTATTTGAAACATTTTTTGTTTTCGGTAAATGTCCCCAAAAAGCGTCTTCCAGATTGGATTGGCGTGCTTCAGGTGTTTGACCCTGCGGTCAGTGACAGACAGGACAATGTTCTGCCAATGTACAACAGACTAAACCATACCTTACACCTGTCACATCTAATTGTCATGCTGTATTTTAGATTTATGACTGCCTTGGTTGGACCGAGTCTACCAATTAATTTGTGTAATTAATTTCAATTAGTGTTGCATAGTACAAGATGCAAAAGACCAGGCGCAATCTTTTCTATTCATCCTTGTTCATTATAACGAATTCCATATAACACGATGCATCTACTGCAGATATTTCCACTATTTATTTTAATGGCCACATGTTCCCAACGTTAAAAGTTTTCTTTCCATCTGTAGTAAGATTTCTCCATCTATACCTTTGATTGTCATGTGAAAAAAATGAAGGAAAATCAACAACATAAAAATAACGAAGGTGTGAAAAAGCATAACTTTGCATTACCAGGTTAAGAAACAAAGGTCACTGCTTTAGGCAAACGTTTGTCCACTGAACTTGGAGCCTTGTTTGAAATATACAATGGAACCTTGAGATACGAGTTTAATTCATTCTGTGACTGAGCTCGTAACTCAAGACATCTCGTATCTCAAACCAATTATCCCCACTTAAACTAACAGAAACGGAATGAATCCGTTCCGGCCCTGTCGGCTCATATCTCAAATTTCAGCTCATATCTCAAACAAGAAATTGGTCTGAGCCGCAACTTGTATCTCCAGAAATTTGTATGTTGAGCAGCTCGTATCTCGAGGTACCACTGTATTTCTATACCGTGAGATGATATGAATCTAAGCTGCTATTCACAAGGGTTACATTTTATATAAAACCATAAAACATCAATCACAACCCCAGCCAGAGGAACGAGTCCAAATTATTTACTAAAGCACATGTTTGAAACTGGGAAAACTGCATTGTATTGTATTTATTCAGCGTATATATATTACGCAGCGCTTTTACAGAGTAATATACACTTCAGTCCCTGCTCAGTGGAGCTTACAATCTAACTTCCCTATCCAGTCACTCACACAGACAATCAACCTATGTAGTATGTTTATGGCTGGAGACTGGAGTGCCTGGAAGAAACCCACGCAGGTGCAGGGAGAACATACAAACTCCATACAGATGAAGTCCAGGGTGGAATTGAACCCAGAACCCTGGGCAGAAAATGAAAATCAGTGCTTGTATGACATACTAGGTAATCATCATCATATTTGCTGTAGCATGTTGTGACTTGACCTTACCACGGCCTTTCTTTCTTTCTATGTGGTTTATGTTGAGCTGTATCTGCAGCAAATCAACTATATTCAGTTTGTGCCTATTTGTGCCTATAAAGTACCATAAGTTATTTTTCGCTTTTTAGTTTTAAAAAACTGGGCTTTAGGGCTACACTTCCTGTATATCCTTCATGTAAAGCATCATCGAAAAAACAATGGGACTGGGCGAGGTCTGTTTAACTAAATGGTTGCTGTCAGTAAAGAGAAAAGCAAACAGAAAGCAGTAAAAATTCATGGATTTAACTTGAAAAAATAACATTATTACAAGTGCTGTATTTGAATAACTGCCATTATATCCAAATGTCAATGTTTATTTTTTTGTGTGTGTGTGTTTTACTGGTCCTTTAAAAGAAAAATATTAGTTTTCGGTTTACGTCTATGGCTTGTGTTCCCACACAACAATGCGCTGACATATAATTGCAAGAGACATATTTGTATATTATTCTACAGTCTGATTCTCCCATCCTTGTTTCAGAAAATAATGCTCGGCAAATTTAGCAAGTTATTTTCTTTTTCTCCAGAAGCATTATTTGTTCTGGATCATATCCAACCCATTGGCGTTACTATCACATGAATACGAATGAAAGACTTTTAGCTAAACCCACCCTCTCTGTCTACACAATTAACAAAGACCGCTAAAAAAAAAAACCCACAGCGATCAAAGGAGAAAATTGGAATAATACGTTTACATCAGTACCACAATGTCTATTATTGTCACTCAGTGTTTAAAAAGGCTGCATTTACTGATAGCAAAGTGTCCCCTATGTGAGTGGACTCAATATGGCTAAAAGCCAACCTGCTAATCGGTGGGATCATGGGAACAAAACTCCACTTGAGTTTATACATTCCTTCTCTTGTTAATACGTATCACCTAAATGTGGCTACTCACTAATGTGTGAATTCGACTGTCAATTTCTCAAACAGCGGATTCCCCTAGCAAATCTGCGACTGCGATAAATTTCCCATTGTAAAGTTGCGAGTGCAATAAAATTTCCATAGAAAATCACGACTGCAACAATATTCTCGTTATAAAGTCGTGACCGCGACAGTAGCTGTCTATTGTGACTATCGGGGGTTTATTGGCAAAAGTCTGAATTGTTGCCTAAAGGTGTGAATTTGCCTGCTAAAGACAGTCGCAATAGACTGCTACTGTCGCAGTCATGACTTTACTATGGGAATATTGTAGCAGTAGCAATTTTCAAAAATTGTCACACACATGCAAAGAGCTCCGTAAGTTTGCGACTCGTGTAGTTGCCCAAATTGGTTGCATATTCACCACATAGCAGAGTTTATTCAATAAGCCAATATTCGGAAGTGGAGAATAGATACGAATTAATAGCTCTGTGCAGCTTTAATCAATGAGGCTCTAGCGGTACTGCTGCACGATCAACTTTCCATTGCACAACCCTATGCCCAGGATCAGGAGATGAAACACTCTCCAATGCAGCTCTCTTCCTCCCCCTTACAGTCTATGTCACTTACTACCACTGAAGCACATGCACAGATAAAAACAAAACAAAAAAACATTGCGTATGTGCTTCAGTGGCCATTTCGTCGAAATGAGAAAGGTGGCGTGTACTTTGCGACGTAGACTGGATGTAGTAAATTCAGTCTGTGCTTCTGGAAATTCTAAATTGTGTTCAGATGACATTTAGCTATTTAGCTCTATAAATAGGGCTTTAGGGCACACTATAATAAACAGTGGGACTGAGCGGGGGTTTGAAAGCCATAAAATTAATGATTTTTAACTACACCTGAGGCAGGTGTAGTTAAAAATCAATTTTGGGCAATAAAATTCACTTTGAACATCATTGTAAATAGGTGAAAACCGCAATATGGATAAAAAATGCTGCTTCTCCAGCATTAACTACTAGTACAACTTTTACTAATAGCCCCCAGACGTCATTAAGACAATTTACATGATAAATATGAAAAAGGTACATCTGTATGTTAGAAACAGCCATGAATTTATGATGTAAGAACTAGAAGTGACTGTGACGGTGATTTTAGTAAAATCACAGGATTTCTGTGGATGCTGGGCTGCGCGACGATCTTGCGCTGCCGCCATCTTGGCATCATCATATCATATAAGTGGTATATCATATATCATATCGTATAAGTGGTGCCTAAATAAATGCCCTGTGCCCTTTATAGGACAAAGCTGGCAAGGTATGCTTTCTCGGCTAATGGACTTGGTTACAGGACAATTTAATGAATGACCCCTTTCCTAAAAAAACACTCGGGTCACAAACAGGATGTAAAAATTCCAAAATGAAAATGTTTGCATGAAACCCTAGGCTGTAATCTTTAGACAAAAGTCATTAATATCAAACCAGGAAATGCCTTTTGCTACTACAATGGATTGTTTACTCTGTTATGTTTCTGAGGAATCATGGGAATAAAGCAATTATTGCTCATTGTCATTTTTGCAAGGCACGCTGCTTGTCATTTTTATTATATTTCCCCTCCCAACCATTTTATCTGTTTTTCATTTTTGTTTAATTTTTTTTTCATATTTATAAATGATTTTTTTTTTGTTACCCTCTTCTTTCTTTAGATGCTGGATAAGATGTAAATGATTTCTTTATTTCGCTGACTTTACCCGACATCCTTTATCTGCAAGATTTCAATAGTATAAGCAGAGGATGCAGGCTGGAAGGATACATCCTCTAATCCTAGCAGGAGGGACAGTGCAGAGAGATAACACTGATCTGTGTTGTCATCATTTCCCTAAAAAAAACAGCAATGGCTTTAAACATTGGAACCTGTCTCAGCTCTACTCATTAATAGTGAATAACATATAGTCACTCTGCTGGGGGTCGTCTGACACATCATGCTCAGGTTGGGGAGAGATGCTGTGAATTATAGTTCACTACAGCTGAATGCGTAACGTAGTCGCTCTGCTGGAGGTCGTGTTACACAACATTCTCCGGTTAGTGAGAGATGCTGTGAGTTATAGTTCACTACTGTGATCATGTTAATAAGTGTCTTGTAAATACATCAATAACATTACAAGTATAATGTTGCTTTTCAGTGAAATTATATTGAAAAAACCCCCCATACATTTATATATATAAATATCAAAAAATCCAAGCACACCACTTAAAATAATCATATGTCCCGGGTGCTGTCCCAAAATGACTAAACAAATATAAAGTAAAAACAGTTGGCCAGCACATCTGGGTCTTGAAAGTAGTTAAAACATCCAAAAATGTATTAACTCCTAATTTAAAAATACATATTAATGCATGAGGTGCAAAATAGAGCTCATGTGCTCATGTTCCCCCTCTTGGGTCTTGACCACAGGCGTTTTTGTCCCTGAGAGGGGGGCACATGAGCTGTATTTTGCACCTTTTGCATTAATATGTGTTTTTAAATTATGAGTTGATAAATTTTAAAAAATTTTTTAAAGTGCACCTGTCACCTGAAAACACTAATACTAATTTAGGTTCTACTAATGAAATAAATGTTTATGTAAATATATATGTAATTAAAAAATGTACCTTCATACAGCTCTGCCCTGTCAGCCCGGCTTTTCTTTGCCGAGTGTTAGGTGGGGCTAAAAGGGTGATTGACATTATAGCTCCTCCAATCATATCCCTTGAATTACGATCTAGCAGGAATTTTATTGGAGGAGCTATAATGTCAGTCATCATTTAGCCCCACCCAACACTCGGAAAAGAAAAGTCGGGCTGACAGAGAGAAACGCTGTATAAAGGTACATTTTTTTAAAAATACATACATATTTACAAAACGTTTATTTCATTAGTACAACCTAAATTAGTATTAGTTTTGAGGTAACTTGATGCACTTTTTTATAGTAGAAACAACCTAATTTTAGCAATTTCACTGTTTTCTCCTGTTTACAAAGCTGTTCAAAGTCAATTTTATCACCCAAAAGTGTTCACCTGTCTGAGGCAGATATCGATATTTCCAACCTAATTAAAGGTATATCGAAGAGAAAACTTTTACGATTTTTCTAAATATCCCCTAAAGAAAACACTCACAATTTGCTTCAATGTGGCATGAATAACACACACAAAATAAATATGTTGTCATTCAAAACACAGAGTGAAATACCGTTGACTGTTTAAGCACTTTCGCCATAAAGCTTTCTAGTTAAAAGATCAGCAACTCTGAAAATTTAAATTCCCATTGGGATTGGCAGTTATTTAATTAAAGCACCTGTAAAAATGTTACCTTTAAAGTTGAGTTCATTCATTTTATTGCTTTTCTGTCATTTTTTTATCTGTACTGATAGCAGCCATGTTAAGGAAAAAGACTTCACCCAGTCCCATTGTTTTCTAGATAGCTTTAGATCAATGGTGGTGAACCTTTTTGGCACGGAGTGCCGAAAAGGTGACGTCACTCACCAGCGCCGTCCCCTGAAGTGCTGGCGCTGATGAGTGATGTCATCGCGTCTGCGTCTGGAGAGGAGAGCTCCCCTGCGAGTGAGCGCTCCTTCAGTGTAGGCCACGGATCCGGCCTGGAAACTGTCGGAAACTGCTCCTCTACTGAAA
>WMED01011688.1:5090-15140 GCA_019650415.1 Pipa parva
TTCCCCCCTCTGTGCAACATCCCACACTGTGCATCCCTCCCACTGTGCATTCCTCCCACTGTACATCCCCCCCACTTTGCATCCCTCCACTTTGCATCTCCCCCACTTTTGTTTGACTGGGCAGGCTCAAAGCATTCAGTATGTGTCTGTCAATGTTACTTGCTGGGGAAACTCAAAGCACATATGCTTTGAGTTCCCTTGTGAACGATCGTGGTCATGTGACCGCGCTCATTCACGTGATCGCGCGGTCACGTGACCACGATCATTCACAAGGGAGCTCAAAGCATATGCGCTTTGTGTTTCCCCAGCAAGTAATGCTGACAGCTTCCCGAGTCAGTTAGTGGGGAAGCTGTCAGTGTTACTGGCTGGGGAGACTCAAAGCACATATGCTTTGAGCCTGCCCAGCCTAGAGGCGCACAGTCGCGTGCACGCGTGCGATCACATGATCGTGTCATGAAGCCGGCTTGTCAATCAAGTAAGCCAGCTTCATAGTACAGCCTCCTCAACCCGACTTTCTGCTAGGCTTCTAGCAGAAAGTCGGGCTGAGAGGCAGATTCACCGTGGGATAACTTTTAAAAGGTAAGTATTTTTTAATACATTTAAATGACAAAGTTGTTTAGTCTAGCATGCTATGCTAGACTAAACAATGTCATTTTGTGCTGACGGGTGCACTTTAAATCCTTGTATCCCTTTAAGCGTCTTATCTTAGATATTTTTCTTTCACATTTGTATAACTTGGATACTTTTAAATTAACATGAACCGAGTCCTAGTCATGAATAAATTTAATATCTTAATTGCCATATGTAGGTACGTTTGATTAATTTAACTCTCTAGGTATTATTTTAAATGGAATGGATTCATTTTACGAGCTCATATTTCATTATACTCAAACTCAATCTTAAAATTATTCGGTACATTTCCACAAAAATTTGTTCAAACTCTGCCGCGCAAGGCAGTAATTAAAGCAATTCTAGTTGGATCAATCTTTTATGTCATCATGGTTGATTAAAATGAATTAATAGAAAATGAGTGAAATTTTGCAAATCATAAAATAAATGAATTTGCTCACGATACCAGGTGTGGCGCAGCTGAATCTAAATACCTCATTTCCCATACAAATACATTTATACAATGGATAATATTTGAACAACATTAAAGTGGTTAAATAAAGAAAATAGATCATTAAGATATTTGGCATAATTATAAAATTATCTCTCTAAAAATTTTACTTTAAATTTTACTTTAAAAGCATCCTATGTTGTATGGATGGTTTTTCTATCACAGAGTTAATTTTTACCGTTATTTTTTATTATTATTATTATTATTATTATTATTATAGTTTTATTTTATAGCATACATTTATTATTGAACCAAAGCAGTCTAGCTGTCTATTTATTGGAGAATATGAGTCGTATATTGAAGAACTCTGCTGCATTTCCAGTAATTTTCTCCCAAACTAACAACTCTAGGTAAATGTCATTAAAGAGTCTTGGTTACAGTCTATCATTTCAACATCCCCAACCTACTGGATTATTGTTTTTACATGAAGTGGCCCCTACATGAATATGCATTTAAATAAATACACTGAATTATCGTTGCCAGCAAATGTACTATAAACTAATTCAGATGTGAAAACAAGAAGGGGGGAAAAGAGATTCAAACCAGATTCAAACCAGTAATGGAAAATACAACTACTGTATCTTACTGGTGTGTGCAGGGGCAGTCCTGGCCCTATTGGCACCCTGGGCCTCCCCCCCGTGCCCCCCTGCCCCGCGATGCCCCATGCCACACAACACCCCCCCTTGCCCCGCGCCCCCCATTCACCTCCAACAGCGTTCCAGTGACGCACCTCCTCTAATGAGGTAAGTTGATTGCAATGACGCTCCGTAGATGTTCGGGTCTTGCCAGCGGCTGCCGAATACAGCTTATAAAACCCGAAGCAGCCAAAGAGCGCCGTCGCATTCAACTTACCTCATTAGAGGAGGTGCATCACTTGAACGCTGTTGGAGGTGAGTGGGGGGTGTGGGGCGAGGGGGGAGGTCAAGTTTAGCGATGGGCAATGTGAGCAACAATGCCCCTCAAATAGATTGCGCCCTGTGCCATCGCCCACATCGCCCATTGGTAGAACCAGCCCTGGGTGTGTGTTTGGTGTGCATAGTCCTAGTTATGTGTGCACTCTTTACTGCATCCAATCACCTCTGAATATGATGTGAGGAACACCTACAGATCCTGATGTAATTATTTTATGAGCTCCAAAGCTGTTGTGGTTCCTCAACTCATATCAGTCCGATGATCATCTGCTTAGGATATATTATTAATATAGTATATATTTTTATTATAGTCTTTATAGCAAGCCTGAAGTGCTTTATCTTTATGTTCAGTGGGTCTACTAGGGTGTCAGTTTCTAAACATGATTTATTGGCTCAGTTACGTCTTATTCCACTTCTGCTTACAACTCAATGTACTGATTGTTTAAAGAGAAAATTGACTTACCAGCAACTCTGCATTTTCCACCATTCATGTTTTAGCATCTTGCTTACTGGACTATGATTAAATGCTATTCAGGGTGAAACGCGTTAGCACTGACATGCTACCATGATATTTAGCTGGAGTGCCGGAGGATCTAATTCAAATTGCTAACTGCTTACCTTGTATTATTTTTATTTCTGCCTGTATATAATGCTGGAAAACAACCTTACAGGGCATTGTAGCTACAACTCTTCCCTTTTTAAGTGTCATGGATCTCTCAAGGTTAGCCGTGACTTTGCAGGATCTGTCACGGGAATGCAGTGATGTGCAGGAAAACAACACACTTGAGGTAACACAGGACTGGGTGCCACTAGAGGAACTTAACCAACCAAAGCCCGTTAATCCTCCGGAGGCACAGAGTGAATCCAATTCCTGTAAAGCAAACTTTGAGATCATTAATTTACTCTCTAGTTTGATAAAGTAACATTCATATTATGGCATTGTTGCAATAGAAGAAGGGTAATTGGTACTGGATCCATTAACTGTTTTGTCAGCAACATATTACATCTTCATCTTACATATCCAAGTAATTAAAATCCCAAAAAGTATAAAAAGAAGATTCTACTCATAAATCATAGTGTACTGTTGGACCAATAGCTATTACTGTACTGTATATGATATCTACTACTTATCTCATTACTGTAAAGATGGTACTGAAAAATTGCGGAGAAGCAGGTTGCTGGTAGATACCACAGAGAACTTGGCACTAGCTAATCTCAGGGCGCGGAGTCTAAGGTACTCTCTGGTCTTCACCTTTAACCCCTGCAAAGGGGTACTGGGCTTAGCTGCCAAGAGTACCCAGGTCGCAACCCCCAAGGTAGCTGTTCAATAGTGGTAATTAGGAATACAGATAAAGCAGAAGACTCAGGTACAAACTCAGAACTCAGGACTCAGGTACAGACTCAGGACACAGGTAAAGGATAAAGGAGCAGAATGGAACACCAGCAAAAGCAGGATACACTAGAAAACAGGCTATAACTTTAATACTATTAACTTGCCACTAACAGGGCCCAAACACAACTAATTTGAGGATTATATTCAGGCGCCGAGTCTGGAGGGCGTCTGCTCTATATAGGCAGAGAGGCAGGTGCACTCCTGCCTCAGTGCGCACTAGGTGCGTGCCCCGTGATGTCACTGAGGCCACCTGAAAGGGAGGGATCCGGCGCTGGAACGAACACTGGTAAGTATTCCTTACAATTACATGCTCTCATCTGATAAATTTTAAATGCAACAATTTTACATACATACGTATTATTTAGTCTGTAAAAAGTGACTTGCAGCCTACAGAATTCAGTTTCTAAAACTTAATATACACTAGATGGTCAAGAGAAAATTTTGTGCTTCTTTCTCCTGAAGAGCCTTCTTAGGATTTATAAATTTAGATATTATTTGGATAGGATATTAGTAATGTTTATTAATAATTTGGAAATCTATTTTTAGTCAATGAGAATAAGGGGGCAAGTGAATATTTACAAACAAGGCTTTAACACTGAAAAAGGTAAAACATTTTTAGGGCGAAATTTATAAAGCTCGAGAAAGTCAAATTAACCTTGTCGAGTTTTATCGCTGTAAAAAAACAGGTTGCTCGATTGAAAAATGTCGATCGATACTTTTTGATAGATTTTACCGATCGGAACTTTTCGATCGGATCTTGCGATGAAAAGGTAGCCAATTCTTTACATCAGTTGTATGGCTATCTTTCCATCGAAAATATCAATTGAAAAATTTTGATCAGTAAAATCGATCAAGAAGTATCGATCAGTATTTTTTCGATCGAAATCGACTTTCTCGAGCCTTATAAATTTCACACTTATAGTTATAATTAATGTGTACTTTCAGTAGTCTATTACATACACTATTACAATGATGGACAGAAAACATATGGATGGGTCTATACATTTGTCCATTTTGCTATAGTGGAGATGCAATGCTAATTTTGCTCACATATGCATTTGCCAAAACACTTCCCATTTGAATTGTAAGCTCTATGGAGCAAGAAACTCTGTCTTCTTGTTTCATTCATTGCCTGTAATTTAAACATTGATGTATCTTCATGGCTCTGTTTGTAATTTGTTCTGTTGTACAGCAATTTTCTCATGTCTGGTATAATTGTATCGCTGAATTTTTTAGTACTGCGTAACCTGGCTACGCTTTATAAATAATAAATACAAGTCACTACTGCGACCAGTAACAGATCAACAGATCACGACCAGTAACAGATCAAAAAAGAAGCAAATTTTCCCCAGTCAGGTGTCTCAACTAGCCCCATTCAATAAAAATGATAGGCAATGATTCAGGGCTGTATATATACAGTATATCACAGAGATACATAGACGACATTGTTTCAGGTGGGAAATACACTCCATTCATTAAGTGATTTGACCAGTGACATCACAGTTACAAAGTCAAGTTTCCAGTTACAAATCCAAATAATCAAAGCAGCACTGTTAAAAAGCCAGCCATCCAGTTACATAGCAAAATGTCCAGCAACAGTGTCAAATGATAAGTTACAATTTCATCTGATCACATAATGTTTGCCCAAAACCTTAGTGCTTTAAATGCCCACATTTATGCTCCGTTTCCACCCCCTTCTGTGTAACTGGTCACTAATAATCCAATAGGAAAAAAAAAATCACGTTTGATGAAGTAGTTTGGATACAAATCAAATGATGAAAATGTGCGCAAAACACCAACTTTGAAATCCTGTTTAACTAAACCAAACCACGAGCACAAATGTTTAACGCTAAAAATTAAAATTGTACTCACAACAATAATGAAATCAAGGAAGGATGCCACCAAGTGTATTTTAAACAATACGTTTCACCGTCATCTGGAGTTTAAGGGGATAATTCACCATTGTGTGATGTGAGGTCCGGATCCTTCACCTCACTTCGCACATGGTGTTATGCGCTCGCTGATGTCCTGCACGCAGATATCAGCAAATGCTTTAAAGGGATTCCAGTCTCGGAGAGGCGACTCTTTTGGTCTCACTGAGACTGGAATCCCTTTAAAGCGTTCACTGATGTCCGCGTGCAGGACATCAGCGAGCGCATAACACTATGTGCGAAGTGAGGCGAAGGATCCGGACCTCACTTCACACAATGGTGAATTACCCCCTTAATACTTATCCACAAACCAGGTCTCACGAGGAAAGCCACAGAAATGAATGAAAGAAAAAAAAGCCAAGATTTATCAAATTCCTTTCTTTGAAGCATCATGTGCTTTGGTTAAAACATGCTAATTAGCAAAGGTTAAAAAAGTAAGTAGTTTTGTCAAATCCAACAAACTTAAAAGAGACTTTTTTGCAACGTTATCAAAGGCAACCATACTAAAGCCACAAACCTCATTATCGCCATTTTTGACAGTTATTGCCGCTATTTTAGAAAATTTGGGTCATTTCGCTGTTAGCTATTTATCAACCTGAAAAGTTTGTTATTGCGGCAAATATGCGGTAAATTTAACGATATCGATATCGCTTAACGCTATAGCATTTATGGATGTAACTGTA
Organism: Pipa parva; assembly: GCA_019650415.1. Lineage (NCBI taxonomy): Eukaryota > Metazoa > Chordata > Amphibia > Anura > Pipidae > Pipa > Pipa parva. The sequence goes on from WMED01011688.1 coordinate 11,129, forward strand.
AATTTAAATATAAAGTTAACTTTTCAATATCGATATCCATATCTATATCCATATTGATAACATTATCGATGTCATTTCAACAAACATAACTTAAGAGCAAAAATCCCACTCAGTGCCCATTGAAAATAATGAATAACGCCACCCAGAGAGTGTCAAAATGTATCGTAGCTGAAATTGACTGAAAAAACCAAATTCCTACTTTAGTAAATGTCGTGATAAAATCATTGGAACAACAATGACATTATATTTTAGCGATATCGATATTCAGCGATAACAAGTGCCGGAAACCTAAAAAGGGGCTTAGTAAATAGGAGAAGAGGTTGATATCGGTAAAAAAAAAACAAACACTTGTTTTTTGTTTGATTTCAAACCAAAAAAAATTCGACTTTAGTAAATATGCCCCATGTGAGAAACCTTCCATCAGAAGTGTATAGAAACCCCACCCCATTAAATATCATTGGTCATTTCCTAATTCAAACACACCAATCCCATTGACCTAAAACTTCTCAGTTAACTTTATCACAATATTATTCACAGGCGTTGCGACCGCTAATGTTCTAATTTTCCGTCAGTATCATTGATAGTTATTTTTTCAAAACATAAAGTCTGGTCATGACTCCATATTTTTGTCTAATTATTGTTACGACCACAATATTCTCCTTCCATTAGAAAAAAAATAACAAGTAATAAATGTAATTGAAATAATTGTATACGAGCATAGATCATGGTCTGAGAATGCATCAGTTATGCATGCAATTTAAAGAAAATTCATTCATCGATCTATTTATGTTTTCTTTGATATGATGCACACATTTAAAGTCATTTGTGAAATGTTTCAAATAAATTGCAAATGCAGAGGTGTTAAACTTGGAAGGGAGGTAATCCAATTAAGCTTTACTGTAATTAGCATCATGTTGACATTGCTTGACAGTTGAATTATTGTGTGATATACTTTGCCAAGAAAGATACAAAGAGCAAGCTCTCTTACCTGTGATTTTCATCATTAGGGATCAAAAAAAAGTTGATTTTGCCAGAACAGTTAATTACAGGCTGTACAGATCAACAATGAGAAAGAACAATTTCTAAAGTGAAAAGGCTACTTTTGCAGATCAGTTTTGGAAACAACAACTCGGTATAGTACAATGGATGAAGTATGGCTACAACATTTGTAATTATCTAAAAACACAGCCCAGATTGCTTAAACCATGTGGAGGATAATAGATTCAAGCTAACAAAAATAAGAATAAAATGTAATAAGTCTAGGGTCCCTTTAAGTGAAAATGTGATTGGAATAATTTTTTTGGCACTTATACTCTGCTCAACAAGACCGTAGGACTTTAGTCAAGTGTATGTTACTCACGAGGATCAACCAACGGGCCTGAAACCTGGTCTGTCCACTTTTTTAGGGCGGCTCACCAACCGTTACAACAGGGTCCCGGTTGGTTCGGAGTATACACAAGACATTACCTCTGGGTCACCTGAGGACGTTGGTCAATGTGCACCTTTTCAACTGTCCCGCAGGGCCTGAAACCTGGTCTGCCCGCTTTTTTAGGGTGGCTGACCAACCATTACGACAACTAGGCAAAGGGACCCCCCTTTCCCTGGTTGGATTATACACACGACCTCACCTCTGGGCTTGGAGCTGAGATGCCATATGTGTTTTCAACCAAGGCATCAGATCAAGCTACTGTGTCAGTTTCCCAGCATTACCCGATTACAATGACAACTACACTTGATCTTAGCCAAAAGGCAGAGAAGGGATGTGATTGGAATAAATAAACCTGTGAAGAGCTTAGTATTTCTCAGATGTTCTTAGTCTTACAGTGTAATCATTCACAAGTACATATTTCTCCCTTTCATTATAGATTATGGAGTGCTTTGGTTTATCCACTATACTCTTTTGGCAGGGCATCTGTACAACAAACTAATGACCATCTATAGATGTTTCAAAGCTCTATTTGCGATGAGAGTTTATGGTATCTGTGCAAGGACCCTAGTTTATTTCCTTTTAAACACTTGCTGGTCTTACCTTTTCCATCAGGATCTTGTGTTTGGTGAGAAAGTATTTTAAGTAGGTATATTTTTATTTATAAAGCGCCACTAGGTTACGCAGCGCTGTATAATCCAACAATACAGTTATAATACAGACAAGGGAAAGTGTGTAACAAAGAACAAGTGAAGTAAATAATAAACATATAATCAACAATATACATCACTCTAAGTGCCAGGCCATGTCTGATACAAGAGGATGGAGGTCCCTGCCCCATAAAGCTTACAGTCTAAATAGGAGGAAGACTTACATAAACAGATGGGAGGGTATTACAGAATAATCCAAATCCAAGGGATTCAATACTATTATAGTGTTGGTTAATTTTCTCATCCACATGTCACACTTCATCCCAGTCAAATGTGTATTTTCAATAACATTCCAATAATCTGTAGGCTTTTTCTTGCCTACACTGAACCCCAAAAGAAAATGTCTAAGTTAAAGTAACACAGTTAATATAAAACCACTGACACAGATTTATCTTAAAAAGAAGATGTATGTGAGATGGTGTCTACTATCGTCTCTTCTACTATTTACTGTAGTTCTAATATAAAAATGAATCATGTACATGTGTAATTTCTTTTTATTCTAATTTTATTCAAACCTATGCCTACCTTTTTCAGCACTAGGGCGATAAAATCAAGAGTACATTTGCTCCGTTTGACATCAGGGCACTGTATATTAACAGGTTATGATGTTTAAAACATTCAGGAGGACGTAAAACTTTTATGTGTAGATTCCAAGGTTTACATCTTCATTTATCCTCAAACATACAACATTGTTACTTGCACTATGGGTGAAATGTATTAAATTACCGAGTGAAATCTCGTATTGTTCTCGCAAGATTTTTTTTCAATTTTTCAAGATTGAGTTTTTTTTTATCTCTATTTTTTTAATTTTTTTTTTTTTTTTTTGATTGAACAGTAGTCATATTTTACATTAGTAGCATGGCTACCTTTCTATCGAAAATTTCAAAAAAATCGCGGTCGAAAAAAATCTAAAAAATCTCACAAGATCAATGCAAGATCTCGTTCGGTAAACTCAGAAAGACCAAGGGGGATATTCACTAAATTGTCGCGGATTTGCAATGGGAATCCGCTGTTTGCGAATTCGACTGTCAAATTCGCACCTTAGTGAATAAACCCCCGAGAGGGGTCTTTCCAAGTTCAAGAAATTTTGCACTATGAATTATATGTAGTGCCCAGCCTGGTGCCCTGTGGAATCTCTTTAGGGAAGGGAATTGCTGCATACAGGGTAGACCAGGCATCTGCTATATAAAAATAACTTGATAAAGGGTTAAGTGGCCAGAAACGCGTTAGGTACAATAAATAGATAGTTGATCAATTTCAAAAACAGCAGAGTCTTGTTTCTTTATGGGTAATGTGACCAGTCTACATCACTTCCAATTCCATCCTTACTGAATTCATTGTTAATTATCACACCTTTCTTTCCATCTGCATTCCCAAGTTCAGGTTTACCAAATTTCCCTCAGTTGCTAAATGTTCACTTTATTATGTTTATCTCTGGAAAGATCACTAACCAACCAAGCCAAGCATCAAGACTAAGCACATCATAAGCACCACTTATCTTTTGTTGGGTAAAAGCAGCAGAGCTCAGTGGTGCATTATAATCTTTGTAAAAGTATCAGTTAGCAGACAGCTTGACAATTTACAATTTGTTGCAAGCAATAAAATCTTTGATAGAGCTTGACAGCATGTGAAATACAAGCTACATTAGACAGGTACATCATAATCATAAGCTTTCCATTTTGTCTTCTGTCGTCACCCCCCACATTCTTCTAGCTTTAAATGGACCTTAAACTCTAGGAGGTCCAATAGGGGCTTTGCTCTGATGGCTTAAACTGGAGTACAGTATGTACACTTTTTTACATTTCTCTATAACCTGATTATACAGTGGGGAAAAAATGTATTTAGTCAGTCACCAATAGTGCAAGTTCCACCACTT
>WMED01011689.1:0-15139 GCA_019650415.1 Pipa parva
ATGGCCTGGCACTTAGAATGATGTATTGTCTTGATTATATACTTGTAATTTACTTCATTTGTTCTGTGTTAAGCCCTTTTTTTCTCGTCTGTATTAAAACTGTATTGTTGGATTGTACAGAGCTACCTAACCTAGTGGCGCTTTATAAATAAGAACATACATACATACTTGGCCTGTTTGAAACCAATAATGTGCACTATGTATCAAAACAAACAATTCATTAACATTCCATGAGTTGGAGCCATCACATCCGACTAACTTTTGTGAAACTGACCTAAAAGTTGCCTGTGTGTGAGGATGTTTAATTTAACTACAACTCATTTATAAATAACTGACCAATTACAAGGCAAATGTTAGACTGTGCTCACTTTCCCTCAAATCATTTTGTCATTTTTTGTTACTTTTAATTATTATACACAAAGCTTTATAAATATCCTGAAATTCTTTATCATATGCTGTAAATTGAAACATTCAATATTTACACCAGACCATCTCATCTTCAATCTAGCGCACTGTCTCTCTTTTAAATCAAATGGCAACATATTCCATGGACAGCAGACCCTGTTAAACAGATGATCGTCAGACTAGGCCAGAACCACGCTCACCTTTTCACTCCAACCAACTTTTTGGAAAATATTCTTATGTTCCTAAGAATTTAGTTACAGGATTTCTCTTTCCTGATTAAACAATAGCGCGATCAATCTCTAAAAGGCTTATTCATCATCGCCAGCAGAAGCCGGTTAATGTCCCTTTGCTCCAACAAATGCAAATTTGCTTTTCCTTCTTCACTGACCAGTGGATTCCCTTGGTGAAGAAGCGAACAGGAACGGAGGCTATTCAAGGCATAGTCAATCAAACAGTAGCAGACATGTAGCGATGTGAATCTGACCAAGTGAAGTGGCAAATTATTGTCAAAATAATAGGAATCTGTAGGATTTATTATAAGGACATTGTCACCACTTTATCATATTTTGATCACTGCAATTGATGCCATATTAAAGTTGGCCACGTTACAAGTGATTTTAATTTCCTTTCTATGCAACACTATTCCTAGTTCATGTTGTCACTGATTGATATATTTTCTTTGTCATTTGAGTGTCAATCAACGCATTTGGAACTTTACATTTTGTGGAATTTGTCAATTCAGCACTTTGTAAATAGGTGAAAGTCATTTGCATGCGCATTCAATCGAAGGCATCGAACCGGAAGAGAATTCTCCATATCAATTTGCTGAATAAGTGAAGATGGGGGAAGTGGTGAATGCAGCCCTTTATGCGACTGTTCACATTTTAGGGAATAGCCACATTTCTTCAGAACTACAGTTTCCTGACTAAAAAGGATAGGCCCACACTATGGACTTCCTTACAGAATAGGTTGGATTAAACATACAGAAACCACTGGCAAAAATCTTACTAACACTTTAGGTTATATAGGCAGTAGAGTGTAACACCGTGTTAGCCATAGATATAAGCAGAGACAAGTAGAGTATACGTGATACATTGTGTTGGCTAACTGAATAGATGGTAAATGCAAGCCATCCAGACTACTTAAGTCAGTGATGGCTAACCTATGACATGCGTGTCAGAGGTGACACACCGAGACGGCATTTGTGTCGCACTCTCATTGTAGTCCCATTGTAAATCCACAATCGCGACAATTTCGCCCATAGCATAACCGCGACAAATTTCCCATTGTAAATCCACAACTGAGACAAGTTTCCTCAATAACAAAACCATGACTATTTTACCCATAGCAAGACTGCAACATTCCCCCATTGTAAAACTGCGACAATTTCCCATTCTAAACCCGCGACAATATTTCTACCAAAACCAGAACAGACACGCGGCACTCAAAAGGTTAAGCCATCACTGACTTAGGTCTCTTCTTCAGGCATGACATGGCAAAACTGCCCTTAATCCTCCTATAGCCCTCTAGCCAGCTAAGCTGGGAGTGTGTTTGCCTGGTACCTGTAATTCTGTAACAGCAAATGCACTGAAGGTTACTTATACTTGGTCTGTTGAGCTATTGAAAGGTCCATAAAAAAGGTTTGCTTCCTTCATCAAGCCCCAGGATGTCATTCACGCACAGCTTTACTTTATCAAACTATTTTTAGGGGATTGTCTGTGGAAATTGCAGAACCAGCAAAAGCAAAATGAGACTTGGTGAGAAGGTCAATACTCGTGGAACTATATTAATCACTTCCAATATCACACACAAATTGATACTTCTATTTAATCATACCATAGCAATACTATAGAATAGTACTTCTTACACGCTAGTTGCAGTCTAAATAATGCATCATATCACACAGAGGACATTTTCTAAAGATGGTCAGAATGGTCTTGAATGTTATAAATAAGAAACAAGTATTTTTCCTTTTAATTTTATTTTGAAACATTGTAAATGTCATTTACATAACAATATTGGGAAAAAAATGTATTTTTGGTAATGGGACAATAACTAAGTTTACATTTTGTATTATTCTTGTGATTCACAAAAAGAAATTAACATATTAAAAGACAGTGCAGCAAATTTAAACAAACAGCATCTCAAAAACCAGATTGTAATATGTAAGCTGCAAAATTAATTCTTACCGTTACGATCAAGTTTTTAGCATAAATCTTTAGGCTAGAAGTTCATTTTATGCCCATACAACATTCACACAGGGATCCTCAACATGTTGCCCTCCACCTGTTAATAAAGTACAAATCCTATTCAAAAACTATTCAGCTCCATCCTGCGACATGCTATGACTCACTTAATTCATACTAAAACATTCAACCTTAGGGATTTCACAATTCATTCATAGATCTGACCAAAAAGGAATGGCCTTTCTACTTTCCTGTTTGAATGGCATTTTTCAACACATCACAGTACACAAACAGAACATACTACATATTACTTTGCACAATGTCCACCCTTCCATAAGTGTGCCACTGAGCAGACTAATGGGATAATGCAATTTTATATAATCTCACCCAGGGCACATCATCAAGGTGTGATGCTGCTCTAACACACAACTCCCGTCATAGAAAGATATGAAATAAAATATAAACTTCACTGCTGTCATAATTACCTCCCGATCCAGATACTTTCTTGAATGCCCTGTTTTACTGAAAGTTGATGAAAAGGTTTTAATGTTTCTATAAGACTGAGACCAAGGATCTTCTTGGTCAGGTGATTTCTATGACTAGTGACCTATAAGGATCTCCCAATTCATTTGGCATAAAGAAAGTGCATACACTTTATAAGGATAACAATGGCTCGCATGTCTGTAGATGGAGTTTAACAATTCTGCATACATACTGAACAGAAAAGAACAAAGAGAGATGTTTCTAATACTGGTGGGTTTATACATCTTCAATTACTCTAATCTTAGAGAAGCTTTCAATTAAATTTTAAAACAGCCCTTCAGCTGCTGCTCCAAGCATACGGCTAACACTATTGGCAGTCAAGGGTTGATTATTGAAAGCTTAGAAACCACTTGGTGGACCTTTAAGTGTCAGCACATAGAACCTACAGTGGTATCATTTATAGATAACAGAATCCCCACTGTACATTCTATGTGGACTGGCACTAAAAGGGTTTAACAGGCAAAAAATGACAGAACTAGTCAGACAGATGTCAGCTGCTAGAATAATGTAGTGTTTGTTTTTTTTAAAGTTATGTCAGTGTCACAGTAAGAAATTTAGGGGCGAATTCACCATAGTGTGAAGTGAGCTCCGGATCCTTCGGCTCACTTCGCACAGACTGTTATGCGCTTGCTGATGTCCTGCACGAGGACATCAGCGAACGCTTTAAAGGGATTTCAATCTCGGCAAGGCGACTCGAGTGGTCTCGTCGAGACTGGAATCCCTTTAAAGCGTTCACTGATATGCACTCGCTGATGTCCTGTACGCGGACAACAGTCTGTGCGAAGTGAGCTGAAGGATCCGAAGCTCACTTCGCACTATGGTGAACTACCCCCTTAGATGCCTTTGGTACTTGTGAAAGGGAGACCCGCCCAAAATACTGTGCTTGTTCATTCTGTGCTGAAAATAAAAGGGATTTCCCCAATCATGATCCGGTTTGGAGTGCACTCTTTTTTTCTGTTCATTAATCAGATGTTTGTACACTTCCTAGCATCCTTAAAAGTCAAAAATGTCAAAGAACTCCCTCTCCATGGAAAGTAGAAAGTAGGTGCTATGCTTCGTAAGTTCTGGGAATGCAATTTAGTCTGCTGGAGATATGCGCTCAGTGATATATAAGCCATATAAGATAATTGCAGAAATCTACAAATTGGCCTAAAAGGTAAATTACATTACCTCTATTGTTATGGAACAATGAAAACCACTGTGAACATAGCATTTAATTTCAGCAAGAAATAAACACAAAGGCTAATGGTACATAGAGCATCCAACATATATATATATAAAAATGTTTAACCATATCATTAAAAAAACAATGGCACCACAGCATAGCAGGCAAAGCAAGAAATTCAAATTCAATTTTTTTTTTACTTTATTTTCCAATAAGGATAACTAACCGGTGGCAAAGAATGTCATCAAACTTAAAATCAACTATATTGCGGCATATACTGGACAAAATTATATACAGCAACAAGGAAGTGGTTAGATCATTGTCTCAACTGTAGCAGTTTTTAGAACAGTAAGCTCATGTAAGGAAAATACAAGACTGAATATCTCAGTGTTTTATTATACATGCGAGAGTACAATAAATAACAGCTCTATAATGTATTAAAGCATCAGATACCCACAACTTTGATTAAAATGATTTTACTTACATTTCTCTGCATTAGGAAAGTCTGGCCCGTTACGGGTCAACCAAGTCCTGGTCCATGCAAATGTTAAAATGATTACCTTTCATTTTGCATTTTGAGCAATAAGATTAAAGCAGGCCTTTATCCGGACTAAATATAACCTAGTTCTTTATTGCCTACAAATATGTACTCTGTAACAGCACACCAGTGGTATCTGAAATAAGGAATCCAAATAGGATAATATAATAATAGTAAACAAGGCCATGTGCGTATTTCTTTTAACTTTCAAAAGTTTTGTGATCAAATATCCCCCCCCCCAAAAAAACAAAGATCACTGTACAACAAAATAAAGCCAAAAAAAAATTTCTTAAATGGAGTTCTTCATGCACAACTAATTAGAATGACGATAAACATCCTGAGAATTGAGGTGAAAACGATGTCCTGGGTATTAAATGAATCACCAATTTTAAGGCGGACAATAGCGTGCGTTCACTATCACACATTATTTGGCTTACATGACAGTGTAATAGCAAACCATGGACCCACTAACAAGGCAAAGCAACAAGCAATAAAATGAAGCAATATCTCCTGTAGCCTGTGTCCTTGGAAAGGCATTACAAGCTCTGCAACTGGTGAAAAGTAAAAACACAGAAGAATTTGCGCATTTTTAAAAAAATATTTGTATTTTATTGCAAATTGCTCTTTGCCATTTTTAGCCGGATGGAAAAACCGTACTCGTAATTAAGCAGTTCTTTCTTTAGTAGCCCTTGTCACCAATAGAACGATCTTGATAAAAAGTTTGCTGCGGTGCTGAGCCAACTACTCGCACTGTCCTGATGCGCTCCAACGCGAGATACTGCTTTATCTTGTTCCTTCATAGGGCTCTCATCCTCAGGCAAGTAGTCAGGTAGATCTGTATTCTGTTCCACTTCTACAGGTGTGTCTTGGAATGGTACCAGCAGCTGCAATGAAAATCAATTTAGTTCTATGCTTGCTAACAGAGAAAAGATTCATGTTGCAGTGTAAATAACAAAAAAAAAATTAAAATAGTTTACACTATTGTATTACTTTACTGCCCCCCATAGTCCTTGTAAGGAATAAGTAGGAAAAAAACACTTAATAGGGCTCTCCAAAAGTACTGGGAATAAATTTATTTTATGATGCCATTCAGGATTAGAATACCTATTTCGATCTAAAGCAAGTTAAAAATTAGGGATTACATTTCCAGAGAATGTAAATAGCAATTTCAAGCCCCATCCATCCTTATTTACTGTCAAGCTGTCATTCAGGGGTGACATTACCAGAAAATAAGGAGGAAAGTCTCCTTACTATCACAGGGAAAATCATCTACAACTATTTACTGTTAAATGACAGCAATGATATCTAAACACATTCATAGATCTATAATGCTCAGTGAAGTAAATAAGCATTGAAACAAACTGACTTATATAGTAACATAGTTTATAAGGCTGAAAAAAAAGACAAAAGTCCCTCCAGTTCAGCCTATTTTCCTACAATGTTGATCCAAACGAAGGCAAAAAAACCCATGAGGCAAGAAGACAATTATCCTCATATTAGGGGAAAAAATCCTTCCCGACTCCAAAATGGCAATCAGAATAATTCCCTGGATCAAGATCCCACCTTCAGTTATCTATTACCTATAATTTGTAATGTTCGTACACTGAAGGAAGACATCCAAACCAGTTTTGAACTCTTTAATGGAATCAACCAAGACAACTTCTTCAGGCAGAGAGTTCCATATCCTCACTGCTCAGACAATACAGAACCCCATTCTATACTTCTATAGAAACTTTCTTTCCTCTATAAGCAGAGGATACCCCCTTGTTATACTTACAGTTCTTGGCATAAATAGATTGTGGAAGAGATCTCTGATATATTTATACATAGTTATTAGGTCACCTCTTAATCCAATTTTGATAATCTTTCTTGGTACTGTATTTTGCCCATTCCTTTTATTACATTAGCCACCTGCATTTGAACCCACTCAAGCTCAACCACATGGTTCATCTACACTCACTGGTGCCTATAACTGCATGCAGTAATTGAAATATGGTCCGACATGTGATTTGTAAAGTGGTATAATTATGTTCTCATCATGTGTATCTATGCCCTTGATGCACCCTATGACTGTATTGGCTTTGGCAGCTGCTGCACGATAGTGGTTTCTGCAGTTAAGTCTGGGACAACACTAGTGATATTATTGCTATAACCCATTTGCAATATGCAGGAGGCTTACCCTGCTGCCGTTCTCTCTCTCACAATAAAAGGCAGAAATACAGTGAAGTCTCCCCCCTGCATGTGTAAGCCACACAAAGCCTATCAGTGCAGCTTATACAGCAATTAGAGGATGGAGAGGGTGGTACTAAACTCCATAAAACCGCAACAAAATAGCCAGCTTGGGCCTTATCCTAAAGGTTTAAAATGGTACTCTTAAGTAGCAGTTTTAAGAAAAATGCATATGTTAGAAGTGTACTATAGTGCTGATATAACTGCACGCATACATTTAAAACTCTTTTATGCCAAGCCAAATGCTGACACCAACAGTTAAAAAATGTTTAGGGAAGAAATAATACTTGCAATTTCTTTCACTGTTTAGTTCTAGTGAGAACTGATATTTTCCTCCCCCCCCCCTTCCTCTTTTGCAAGTTAGGCAACAGGAGAAGAAAAAGCTGCCTGACTGCTATTGGTTAAGCAGTGTGCTGACCTATTGGCCACATAAATTGAGGGAAAGCTGACTTGTGCATGTGCTAAGTAGTAAGTAGGGCAAAAATGTCCGGAGGAGGGTACTTTACATGGCAAACTGGCCAATACATATCACACACACATTTCCTGGTGCAGGAGATTATCAGCGCTGCCTACTCAATCATTGTGTGTCACATGAAACAACTACTGGGGAGAAACGCTTCTCACTAGGTACAGTACTGCATATGTAATCTGACTATAGATCTTCTTTAAATAAAAATAAATGCAGTACAGTATGTGTCCATAATAAAACAGGATTATTTAAAGAAGGAAATGGAAATTTTTAGAATGATTATATTCCTTTGGTTTTAATTGGCATGATTGGCAGTTAGCATATACTTTGTACGTAGCATGCTTTGCAAATAACTCGTTAGTGTGAGCCTGTAAACTGTGCGTCAGGCTTAGTAGTAAGAGGAGTGGTGTTGGTGGTGCTTGGAAAGGGGCAATGCTGAAGGAAACAAAATTTACAGCATTAACAGGAATACAGAGGTACAAGATACTTGAAAAAGCTTTCTCCACAACTGGACAAAGAGTTTGGGAACATAAGGAAATTTTATTAAAGGAATATCATTGTCATGCCTTTCTTTGCAGCTTAACTGCTTATAGTGCTGGACAACAGGAGAGTACCTTGAACCCAAAACTAAACAGAGCAAATAGATGCAAGAAGGTCTGGAAAACACTGCTAAGCTACTAGCTTCTAGAAAATGTAAGTTACTCTCTTACCTCTTCTCCACCATCACCCTTCACAACTTGTTGTGCTTTCATAACTTTGGTGGACGCTATTGCTGAAGCCAAAGCCTGAAATTTAAAAAAAAAAAAATCACTTTGAATGTAACAATAGGTTCCTTCCAGTGTTGCTGCTCTATCATACCAGGCCAATCGTACACAAAGTCATTACATTAAAACAGCAGTCCACAACCTTTGCTGGATTGGGGATTGGTTTCCAGGTTCCCCGATCTGGCATAGGTTTGATGGACCGCGAGAGGAGATGGGATGGCCAAACGCATTGCCAACAGCATGACACGCTTCCAGTGTGTACAACACCACCATGTGGCCCAATATCAATGGGTGTACAGACAGTCAGTGGTCTGTGGCCCGGCATTTGGGGACCCTTGCATTAAAAGACTACTAGCATAAGAAAAATAAAAATTGCCATTGGGTTGGAATATCAGTTTCTTGTATTAACTGAAACTTCATAGGAAACAATAGGGACAGGCAGATATTAGTTTACTTAACAGATGGCTGGAACCACAGGGAAGATAAATTCTAAATAACACAAATCCAGAAATTCAACATTAAAGACAACATTTATACCAGTCCTATGTATGAAAACTGCCATGTCGATCCAAAAGAAACTTTGCTTTTTTTCTGGTTTTAATTGTCCTTGAAGTAAAGATAAATATATAATAATTCCATGATTTGCCAACCAGACCCAAGACCGGCATCAAGTCCATGACAATTAACAGTGTTTCTGAAGTGTACACTATTAACAGACATACTGTATAGCTGTAAACACTGACCAGATTATACTAAAATACTGGAGGCCAAGCTTCATCTAAAAGAACAGACAAAGGGGGGAATTCACGATAGTGCGAAGTGAGGTGCGGAGTCTTCGCCTCACTTCGCACTGACTGATATGCGCACACTGATGTCCTGCATGCGGACATCAGCGTGCGCTTTAAAGGAATTCCAGTCTCGGCGAGGCGACTCTTTTGGTCTCGCCGAGTCTGGAATCCCTTTAAAGCGCTCGCTGTTGTCTGCGTGCAGGACATCAGTGTGCGCATATCAGTCAGTGTGTAGTGAGGCGAAGACTCCGCACTATCGTGAATTCCCCCCCCCCTAAGTAATTACGCAACTTTTTTTTTTATTACCTATCACAAAGACTTACTAATTTTACAAGCATTTATTGCATAACAAACAACGTCAAAAGAAAGGCCAATTAAAAATTGTCCAATATTTCTAGACTCTAACATGTTTAAATTAGCCATGCCCAACACTTCAGCTTTTTTCATTTGTATTGTATCACTTGTATTCTTTGTATTATGCACAAAATGGTATTGTTATTTGATCTTTGTCAATTTTTGAACATAAAGTGTATGTCTTTAATAACAATCTTACCTCTGCTTTTAAATCTGACCTAATTCGAACCACACATCGTTGAACCGCCATTTGAAAAGTAAAGCTAATAACTCCTTTGATTTTCAACAGGGCATCTTCACAAAGACTCCTACGTGACTGAAAAGAAAGAAAGAAAAAAATCAAAATCACTACAGTAAAAATAAAAATATAGTTAATATAGACTGAACTACAGCCCCAAATCCTTCTGCTTGCCACAAGATGAGGAGGGTGGCAGCACATGCATGAGTCTTTGATCAATGTATACATTTCTACAGAATTAAACATTTTGATGGAGTAGCAAAAAACGGATACTGCACTTGCTCTTTTCAGTCAAACTAAGAGGAAGCAGAGAAGAAAAAGCTGTATAAAGTTACATTGTTTTTTTTAATACATATATATTTAAAAAAATGTTTATTTCATTAGTAGAACCTTATTTAGCATTAGAGTTTTGAGGTGACAGTTGCACTTTAACTACTTCACCTATACTTTAAAGGGAGAGTGATTTTTACACTTAAGGTTTACATCAAAAAACGAATATTACTTCTATGGAGACTTAATGAAGAACTAAAGTCAGCCAACCATAACTGATATGCAGAAAGTACAGGGCCTGCCAGGTTGAACCACTATATTATGAAGTAGAAAATTAGTACCTTTGGGCTATAGCGCTATCTTATAAAACTGCTGGTGCTAGTATCTCACAGTCGCCATGTTGGATCCAAATAAAAATGCAAATTAACCTTGACATGTCATCGCACATATAGTTTGATTGGTTACAGATTGATCTGGGCATGAGTAAGTGAGTAGTCACGAATTGATGTAGCCATGAGTAAGTGAGAAGTCACGAAACGCGTAGGCTTGGATATTTGCTTTTAAACCCTTTTAATGTGGATGTAATGAAGCATTGGAATTCTACTTTTGGAGTGCCAGAACGTTTTTCATATTGATTCACCGGGAGGTCCGCTATTGCTCTGAGCGCCCACAGCTACATTCAAGCAGGAGATGAGCGGTTAGTAAACACAAAAAGTTTTTTCTTATATACTGGGCATGTGCAGTCAGCTATTTTCACTGAAAATAGTGGAAGGGGGGAAGGTCTATGTGATGGACCGACAATTTACATAGACTCAAAAGTGAGGAAAGCAGTGATGTTTTCATCTGATGATGCTGGGCTTTGTGTACTGCTACTAGATTGATCAGATAAGTATGGTTTACTATGATAATTTCCCTTTGATAAGGGATTTTATAAGCACAAATTCTTTTGTAAATTTTAAAGTACAGTATTTTTTTTTTTTTCCTCTGGTTGCAGTCAAGTTTTATATGATAAGTACAAATGAAACATATAATTGAAGTTGTCCAGAAAGGCCAATTTAGAAAAGATAGCTGCAAACATTGTTAGCAAAAAGGGAATTTAACTTAAAGAAGACTTTTTTTTCCCGTGTACCGCATAGAAATAAAAGTCGTGCCAATCCAAATGGCAATTTTCATATTCTGGTGTGGCTGGTTCTTTAAATGTTTCACTATTTCATCTGTCTATTCCCAAAACCTTGCTGTCTGCCCTAGCTATGTGTTCTAGTCATGTGACAGAATGGTCTAGTTGTTACGAATGTAGTATAATCATAATATAGGATCCTAATTATACACCAACATATATCAGGAATGAGAGGGACATAAATATTAACAGCAGCCAGCCAGACTAGGTAACAAAACTGGTCTTTTGGATTTTCCACAGGATTTTCGGGTTAAAAATGATTATTTTTGTAGCACTTAATACATTGCATGTAAAAGTCACATTTTTATAGCAGGACACGTATGTTGTATCTAAAGCTATGCACAGAATTGTATCTGTGAATTAAAAGCAGGGATGTGGTAGATGTGTTTACTTTAAAAGTTATTAAAGTTTAAACATGTTTTTATATGACATCATTGATCATCTAATTACCAGGCATCTTTCTGGAACATATTGTTTAATACAAAACAATATATCCCATTTCAAAATACAAGCCTCAAGGCCATAATATCTGGTATTTTCACTCCTACAAAAGACACCGGGGGGTATTTATCCCCATTGAATTGTGCAGAATTTGTGCACTGTGCCAATTCTCCATTGTTATTTTTTGCCATATGCCTCCCAAAGTTTAAGGTGTTGACAAACATGCTTACTGTGTCATCAAGGCCATCAATATGGAGAACCACAGTCTTAGCCCGCTTATTTGTAGTTCCTAAGAAAAACTGTGCTTTTCGCCTTCTTGAATTCATTTCATTCATGCTCTCTCCATCAGCAGTGCCGGATAACTGAAGTAAGTCATAAACTTCAGTTGCTAGAAGCTGTGTTTCTCCAGGTGTGGTTGTTCTGGAACAAACCAAGGTGTTTATTTAGCTTGCATTAAACATAAACATACCAAACAGAAATGAAACTGTCAGTGGGTTATCATTTTTTCAGTTATATGCAGTAAAGAAATCTATAACGTCCCTGATATAATGTAAGAACTGTTATGCAGTATATCAGCATCTAAAGTGTTACTGTTTCTAACCCAACTCAAACTTGTCTGCCACAGTAAAATCGATTGTAGTTTTGCACTAAGTCAAGGAACATTCCACTCTAAAGGGGGTTATTCACTAAGACTGTCGAATTCTCAAACAGCGGATTCCCATAGCAAATCCACGACCGTGACAATTTCACCATTGCAGTCGCAATAATTTTTAAAGTTGCAACTGTGACAATTTTCCATAGTAAAGTCGCAACTGCAAAAATATTCCCACTATAAAGATGTGAGTGTGACAGTAGCAGTCTGTTGCGACTGTCTTTAGCCGACGAATTCACACCTATACGCAACAATTTGGACTTTAGTGAATAACCCCCTGAATATTTGCAAATCTATGAAAGTCTGCCAACAGTGATATTATACACGTGCAATTCTGCTGTCTGTGGGAGACACAATTCACCAAGATGTCTGATAAGTGTCCACTTGACTATAAAAGTCTAACAGATTATTGTGACAAATCTTGTGATCATGCTATTGCCTTTTTATTTAAAAAAAAAAAAAAAAGATTTCCATTTCTGAGATATTTTATTGATAATAACTGCCTGCTAGAGCCAAGAGAACAATTCCAATTAAGGCTGGGTTCACACAAGCGTATGATGCGCAGAGCATCCTACGCTCGTGTAAAAAAAAAAAAAACACGGCTTCATAGAAGCCGATGATACTTACCTAGTCCCGGACACACGAGCATATGACGCCCATGTGCTGTGTATGGAACGCTGCGTGTTGCATTTTAGGCATACACCACGCCCAAAATGCGACACACAGGAAGTGCTGTGAATGCCGAGGGAGCGTTCACACTGTCACTGGTAAGTACAAAAGAAAAAAGCATCATACGCTCATGTGAACCCAGCCTAAAGCAATTGCGACACCTAACTTGGGCCCACATGGCCGATTACTTTCATCAACATCAATGCACTATTTGTACTATGAGCAGTGCAGGGCCCTGTTAGGTGACAGAAAAATAAGAAAATAGAGGAACCAGAATCATCTGAAAGTTCATGTCTTCAACACGATCATTTATCATCAAAGTAAAGCAAGTGTGGCTAGTTCCCATTTGATTTGAAACTGGGCTTTCGGGCACACTTCCTGAATATGTTTTATTTAAACTACCAAAGAAACCAATGGGACTGGGTGTGAGATCTGTGTAGCAACATGGCTGCTCTCAGTAAAGACAAAAATTAAAACATTTTTACAAGAGCTTTATTTAAATAGCTATGTAAAGGCAGACATCAACACTTACATTTCTGACAGCAAAATGCAATCAATATGACACACACTGGTAAAAACCGCATATAAAATATTTTAACACCATTTATTTAGAGACACCATACAGCACAGCACTTTTATTGATATTTTCTAAACATAAATTAATATTGCAATGGCTCGTGTCAGAAACTAGTATTATAAAACTTTTTCTTGCCAACGCTGAAACCAGTTCGGTGAATTATTCAGGAAAAATGAGACTTGTTTAAAGCTCTTTTTACCTTAAGGGACAGCTGATAATTAAAGCTCCATTAACTGACCTAATCAACTCAAGTAAATACTAATTTGGCAGAGCAGAATACTGTTCTGGATATGTCCATTTGGTATAAGCAGAAAAAAAATCTGACAAATGACAAGTCTCTATATAAAGCGCTTTTGATTACACCTATTACAACAGGACAGTAGTTTTCAAAGAAATCTTTAAAAAAAAAAAAAAGTATTTTTTTTTTAACCACTGACAACTAAAAAGCATTGCCCAGAGGAACACGTGTCCTTTACAGATCATAAAATCTAATTACTAAAGAACAGTTGAAGCTGCTAGTTTTAATGTATTTCATATGGACGCATTAAAATGTGTGAAGCATGCATAAATACCAGTGCTGACAAACTACTCAACTCTATTATGCTTGGCATCTTATGCAGTGTTATTCTAATAGAATGTGTCGCTTTTAGTCTTCTGAAAAGTCAAGTAAATATGTCTTTAAGCTTGACTTGAAGTCACACTTGACATTTTAGGTTTCTGCTGACAATGTGTTCTCAAGCTGACATAACATAAATGTCTTAAAAAGTTTAGTTTTCTCCTGAAATACATATTAGTTCTAGGCAGCTGGGGAGGGACATTTTTCTGAACAAGCAATTCTAATCAAGCCATTAATATTTTTTTTAAATGAATTGATGCAAATTATTTTGCATTTCCTGCCAAATTGTTACATCACATTCCTTTTAAATGTGTTAGAACGTATGCCATATATCAGAATTGCCACCCTATTGTGTAGGCAGTCCTTTAAAAATTAACATACAAATGCTTTAAGCCTGTAAGCAGAAGCAGGGAAAATGCACAGAGGAGTAATAACCCTATCGGTATCAAATGATCTATTTTTTAAATCTTTAGACAATGTCAATGTAAGCCATTTGCAATAACATCATTATTTCCATCTCTTATTTTTGTCTTTTTCATTTTCACTCCAACCATTTTGCCATTTAAGCGTCTATATTTTTCCTAGGATAAGTAATCTGGTTGTTTGACAAGTAGCCCATGTGCAGCTAGCATGGGGCAAGCTATATTTTTAAGCAAAAGCAACATTTTTGCGCATGTCAAAAAATTGCATACTTTTCACCATTCTCTCCATCAAATAAGCCATATTTTGAGTCATTTGGTCCAGCTGCTTGGAAGCAAGGCAGTATGCTGTTCTGTATGAAAATGCATTCACACCCTTTTATTACAAAATGCAAGTGATAACATCTGACAAATCTCTAACATGCTGGTGCCATGCTACCAGTCTGTCCTATGAATGCCATTCACTCCTACAGAGTTATAAAACACTTGAAAACAATCAGATGTTTATGCTTTAGTCAGAAGCAATTTTACATAAATTTTCTTTGAAATCACATCCTACTAAATCACATAAAAATGACAGCAAAAAAACTGTATCAGTCGCACAATGAGATCTCGAATGTTTTTTAACCCTTTGACCGC
>WMED01011690.1:0-15137 GCA_019650415.1 Pipa parva
TGTTCTTACACTCAAGGATCACAATAATTCCCTGGATCAAGATCCCACCTCCAGTTATCTGCTACCCATAACTTATAATGTTCTTACACTGAAGGATCAAAATAATTCCCTGGATCAAGATCCCACCTCCAGTTATCTAGTACACATAACTTGGAATTTTCCAACACTTAAGGAAAGCATCCAACCCCCCCATTCAAACTCTTTAGTGGAATCAACCATGACAACTTCTTCAGGCAGAGAGTTCCATAGTCTCACTGCTCTTACAGTAAAGAACTAGACAAAACAACCGCAATTTTGATCTTTGACCTTTCTGGGATTGTAGATTGCCCATTCCTTTTATTACTTTAGTAGCCGCCTTTGAACCCTCTCAAACTAAACTGCTGCGCTAGTGCCCAAAATTACACACAGTATTCCCTTTGTGATCTGATGAGTGCTTTGTAAAGCATTATAATAATGGTCTCATCACATGCATCTAAGCATCATTTTCATGCACCCCATGAGCCTGTTCGACTTGCCAAAGTGAGAATTTGACTGTCAAAATGTATTTGTGTCACTTACACTGTGATAGTTGCAATTTTTCTACTTCCTATGCAATAAACAGAGGACACTCATAACAAAGAACAGAGCAGCATCAGTAGCCATCTCTTGCGTAGCATGGCCTATCCAATCAAACAGCTAGTTTCAGTTACAGCCTGGCAGTAGCATAATGTGCTAGTTACTGCCCTCATGTCATCATCAGTACCACAGCTTTCAAGTGTCCCAAATTCTACAGGACAGTCCAATTTTTGGTGTCCTGTCCTACAAGGTCTGGGCCCTCCAGTCTACCCTCCACCTGATTCTTTCGCAATCTATTAATTTATCGATTCATCATCATTCTTATTTATTTTTTCCATGCAAATCCGTAAGGCCGATCATTAGGAGAATGTATTTTGCAAGGTGTAGCGTTTTAAAAAGCAATTAGGACAATTGAAACGGCTTGTAAAATTAAAGACTTTTATGCAAACGTAAAACTTAAACTGTGCCAATATAATTAGCGTGCATATAGTTATCTGTTCAATGAGCCGGCATTATGCTCATTAGTCAGATTTTAAGTGCAGAAACTATCTAATAGATTTGAGATATTTTTATTGCTAATGTTTAGGAATCAATTTGAAGAATAACAATTTTTTCACATTATACAATAAAAAAAAAAAAATAAAATCCATCAGTTTTGATAGATACATTGTGCATTTGAATTAATTCAGATGAAATCCATGTCGTGAATTTAATTCTACAGTATTCAGGCTGCTGTTAGAATGACTCATAACATATAACAGGAGCCAAAAGCTTCAACATACAACTCCAAGGCAAACTATTCTCTCCGTTTCGTCCATTCCTTACAGTTACGCATTGAAAACAACCCTATATGAATTTGTTTTCTTCGGTTGATTCGGTTAATTTCAGCTGTGCAATGTAGCATTGGTACAAGACTGAAATTCAAAGATCTACTCAACTGTAGACCCTGTACATGTCCAACTTTTGTTATGCAGAGACTAAAGAAAAATGTTTTTCTGTAGATGGAGGTTCTAATCCCTGTGCCCTGGGATTTTATTAAACACTTGCCTATTGTAACAGAACCCAATAGGTTCTATTACAATAGGAAAGTGTTTAATAAAGTACTTATCTATCTATTTTTAATATTGTTTAAAGAACTCCGGGCACCCTAGGATCTTTATTAAGTCAGATTTAAAAGTAAAACATTCAAGGTATGCATCTCTAATAAATGAGGCTTACTGGGTGTAAAGAGGTTATTTTCACTCAAAATATCATTACACAAACTAAATTAGGGCGAAATTTATTAAAGCCTTTTCAGCTTTTTCCGACTTTAATCGGGAGAACGCTTTGAAGTTTCTCCCGGTAAGTATCGCGAGATTTGCATCGTGCGATAGTTACCGTGAGAAACATTTTTTAATTAAATATATCCATGGAAAGGTAGTCATATAGTACAGAAACCCTTTCCATGAATATATCCAATATAAAAGTTTCTCACAGCAAGTATCGCACGAGTCAAATCTCACGATACTTACCGGGAGAAACTACAAAGCGTTCTCCCGAGTTATTAAATTCGGAAAAGCGCAAACGGCTTTTCTGACATTAATAAATTTCACCCATATAAGAAATATAAAATGGAATATGCTTTTTACAAAGATTTCACAAAGATTTTTTGTTTGTTTTTACTGCCTCTATGCAGATTAAGGGGCTTATTCACTAATGTGCAAATTTGACTGTCGAATTCGCAAACAGCGGATTCCCATAGCAAATCTGTGACAATTTCCCCATTGTAAAGTCGTGGCAATTTTTTCTATAGTTAAGATTGCGACAATTTTCCCATAATAAAGTCGCAACTGTGACAATATTCTCATTATAAAGACACGACTGCGACAGTAGCAGCCTATTGCGACTTTCTTTATCTAGCAAATTCGCACCTATGCGCAACAATTAAGACTATAGTGAATAACCCCCTAAAAGTTCATATTAAAGTAAGCTTTACTGATATTAAACAAAACTCAAATAAGGGTTTATATTTCAAATGTGCTTTCTAATGATTTCTTTTGATTTATTTCATTAATCTTACTATCATACATTCTTTTTCATAATAATATATAGATAGGGATAGGGTTAATAGAATATATACTTAACACTGCTATGAAATATATAGTTGTATTTCTCTTTGCCTAAAACATATCCACGGCATAAAAGATTTTCGAAAAAGTCCAAAGATCCAACAATGAAGTACAATGAAAGTAAGAAAATAGAGCAGACCACAATCTGAAGGAAACTCTCCTCCATAAGTTAATCATAGACAGAAAAGTTGCCATGAATTTACTTGGATGAACTAGTTTGACTTTAGAGTTAGGTTGTAACTTAATAAACAGACGAACGATAGCTCCGGCACTCCAAATGGGTAAAAACATCCAAATTTTATTAAATCATGGTTAAAATCCACGTATCGTACGGATAAAATCAAAGCTTAAAGCACCCTCTAACGCATCTCGCGCGAAGGGGCTTAATCATACACTTAAACGCGAAACGCGTTAGAGGGTGCTTTAAGCTTTGATTTTACCCATAAGATGCTTGGATTTTAACCATGATTTAATAAAATTTGGATGTTTTTACTCTTTTGGAGTGCCGGAGCTATCGTTCATCTGTTTGCAATTACATGGGCCTTTCACTCCCTGGCACCCGTTATTTTCTACACTGCTTGTTGTGGATTGAGCAATTCTTATCCATTTTTCTGCATGTAACTTAATAAAAACAATATCTTACAATATTCACAGTAAAGGACTAGAGTAGATTATGATCTGTGTTTGATTAGTCTTGAATAAAGTTATGCCTCGCTTTTCCTTTCTCCCCAACAAAGCACCTTCAGGTGCGGGGGATGGGAAAAGCGGGGCCATGGCTGCAGGGACAGACCGAGCCTATGTTCAGTGATTATGTAAATTACATAAGATGGGATGGTATATTTTAATTATAAATCCTATCAGAATTTCTATAGAATTTTCCCCTAGGGGCGCATTGGGGTATATTAAAGCAGGGAAACACAGAGCCCGCGCATTTTGCAGGCTGCAGTTTGGGAAAAAGTTACCCACCCGTCCCACCCTGCAAAAGGCTTATGGAATATTCAATGAAGTTATGAAAGGATACGCAAAATTAAACTAAGATGTTATGTTTCTCGGTTATGGTTGTAATGTATTTGGTTATGTTATTTGTCACAGCTTTGGCGGAAAATTATTTGCACTGACATGCTGGTTATTATTGGGGAGTTGTGGTTGATCCTATAATTGACCAGTCGCTTACGGCGTTGGACAATCTGAGACTCGTGTGATTATGGTGATATTCGTGCCGGTTGTTGCTTAGCAACTGTTGGCATATTTTGTTTGCATGTTATAAAAAAATGCAATAAAGCCGTGGCCATTATATTTCTACCAAAAAATTTGACTATGGTGTGGTGTTTGTTTTAATCCAATTAGCATTCAGTGCCCCGTTATATTTGGGTAGGTATGGCCTATCCTTTTTCTGCCATGTAATTTTTAGGTTGAAATGAGCAGTTGGGTTTGTCAATAATTATATGGATTATGAATATGATGATGTGATTATAATGATTATTATATGACAGTAGAGAACAGGGTTGGAGAGGGGCAATGCTTGCACAGGTATGAAAGTGTTGGTTGGTGACATAGCAGGAAAAGAATGACAGTTGTGGGGAACGTATCGAATTTTAAAACAATGTCCAGCCCATGTGAGGCCTATTTTCCCTGCTGAGTTTAAGACCCCAGGGGGCGAAATCTAATATAATCGAAAATATCGACATCAGGCGATTTTTACTGATATTGTTATCGCCGATATCGACAATCACGATATTGAATTTCCAGCAATAATTATGGATTTTTCCATAGAAATGAACAGATTAAAATTTCGATCGAATTTCGACATCGCAATACAGATATCGGAATATCGGAAAAAAAAAAAGTCTGATATCGCAATATCGAAATTTTCGATTTTATTAAATTTCGCCCCAGCTGGTATAGACATTTCTGTCTGTTTGAATGCTTCCAAACTTTCATTAATCAAAAAAAAAATAACACTTCTAAAAAAAAGATCAGTGCTTATTCACATTCCAGCAGCAAAATCACCATCTTTGTTTGGGCAATCATAAAACTAAACTTTAATTTCTACTGTTCATAGAGAATCAAAAAGATACTCACAAATAGCACTTTTACATTGCACAGCATGGGCAGATTATCTGCATATTTCCTGGATTAGTAAAGGACGGCGTATACAGCCTTCTAATCTACCACTAAAACTTTTAGAGAAAAAAATATATATTCAAATAAAACGGTAAACCAAACATTATTCTCAAGAGTCCTGTCCAAACTCCAAACCTTGTTCAGATGATAAGCAAGTAACCAATGTGTATAGATTCATTACGGTGGGTAGAATAGCAAACTTTGCACAAAACATATTGTCTTGGCTTCCTCATTCTGTGGAATGCGTATCCAGAACGAGCAGATGTCTACTTTCACAAAAGAAATAAACTGTTTCTTCAGCTCAGATGGTTGGGTGATGTTTCCCGTCTCCGACTCCAAAACGGTTAAGCAGATTATGAATTATAAATATCTTGGATTGATCGAAATGATCTTGTGTCTACAAAACACATCTCGTTGTGCCATTTTCTTATAGTTCTGCTTCCTGCACTTTTGCACACGATAAACATCAAAATTGTCGCGACTTTCCATTGGGATAATTGTCGCGGATTTGCTATGGGAATCCGCTGTTTGCGAATTCGACAGTCGAATTCGCACCTTAGTGAATAACCCCCACAGAACATACTAATACACATCCTTATATATATATATATATATATATATATATATATATATATATATATAAAAATAAGACAATATTTTCCCAGGCTACTAAAATATCTGCATACAAAGCACTATATGTCTAGAATCAATAAATTCATATGTTTTACAATGCATGATATAATATAGAGTAGAACAATTTCTATTTTCATTGACAGTATGTCAAAACAGTAATTTTTGCATGGCTGCATTTGCATTCCATCGATTTAACTATACACTGAATCACCTTTCTTTGCAGATATACTATTTCAGTTCATTGATTTTTGTAAGGGGAGGTAAATATTCCTCATTAGCAAATGACTGTCTATAAGATATGTGTTAGCAAACATGTCAAGTCATCTGCATGAAATACAGTCGTTTTTTTCGGTTTCAACAGCCCTCTCTAAAATCTATTTTTCTACTGTTAGCAAAAAATGAAATTACAAAACAATGTTGCCATTACAAACACCTCTGTCTTTCTATTTGCCGAGTTCGCAGAACAGCATAATTCTAAACGGACGTGAAAACATTAGAAATGCTCGGCATTTGTACAAAATAATGATTGTCCATGAGTAAGTAAGTAGATTTTTCCATCTGCGTATTAAGTATGTAGATAATTAAGAAGGTAGTTTGGAAAAAACAAACCTCAGAGAATGAATGCATCAAACAACAAAGCCAAAAGTAAAAAATGTCAACTAGTTAAAGTTGCAAAGATAAGTAAAGATCAACTAAGTAGTTAAAAACCATGTCTCCATTTACAATAAAAAAGTAACCAACATCAGACAAATTATAATTCAGCAACATCATATCAGCTGCAATTCCAACAAACAAACAAATATAAAGATTTTACATATTGACTCCTCATGGGGCAATAACCCCACCCTTAGAAGACAGCCATGGTCCACAATCTCCTCACCCCAAAGGGGCACGTTGTTAGTAGTCTCCAGATGTTCCTTCTATCCTTCCCTATTGTTTAATGGGTAGCCAATGCCATCCCCAATATGGTGGCAGCCATCATCTCATTGGTTCATCACATGATATTGTGATTATGTAGTGAAGTCGATATGTAGCACAGCTCACCAAATGTCTGTATAACTGTTGCAAACCTCCAAGGGCACTGAGAATGAAAACACATTCCCTAATACCCTTTAGGCCTAGCAATTCCCTCACAGATATGTTTGTATAAATAAAGAAAGGGTAAAATGTTTGCCTATTAAATACTAACTCTTTATTATGTATTTATACAATTAAGCATCTATGGTGATTATAAAAAGTACAAAAAATATCATTCAGGTCCAAACAGCACCCATTTAGATAATAGTCTACTTTACTAAATGATGTTCACTGAAAACCATAAGTTGGCATGCTTCTTACTTATTTTCTTTTGAAAAATTGATTGAAAAAAGTGCCAGAATGGGACAGAAATGCTGAAATAATCCCTTGGGTGCATCCTGATTATACTTCCTTTAATAAGCTGATATCCACCAAGACAAAAGTTAAGATGGTGATGGGGTTAGCCTCAATATGTAACTTCTATTTTTAGAAGTTACATATTGTATATTTACTGTATTTTCTGGCGTATAAGACTATTTTTTAACCCCTGAAAATCATCTGAAAAGTTGGGGGTCGTCTTATACACCGGGTATCACTTTTTTCTCTCCTTACCTAGCTCCTCCGTTTCCCGGCTGTCTGTTCTGAGCTCTACAGCATTCCTTCCCCAGCATTGATGTAACTTCCTATGAGCGACAGGAAGTTTAATCATTGCTGGGGAGAGGAAACGCTATAGTGCTCAGCACAGACAGCTGGGCAACAGAGGAGCTAGGTAAGGAGAGAGAAAATGAGGGGGTGAGCACTAAGATAGCGCCCCCCTCCTTCAGAGGGTAGGGCTTGTAGGGGCAGCACAGTGTGATGGTGCTCTGATAATCTTGGAGACAGGGAGGGCTGGGCAGGAAGGGAGAGCTGACCAATCCAAGCAGGATTTGCATTGGAAAAGGGGGTAATCTTATACGGCGAGTATATCCCAAACTCTATATTTTAACTGGAAAAGTTATGGGTCGTCTTATACGCCGGTAAATACGGTAGATTTAATATCCTGGGCCTTCAATGCTCAATTCTAAGATAAGGTAAGCCCCACAAGCCTCTCTCTGCGCAGGAATTCACCAAGATTTTGTTTTAACTGTTGCCCACAAAGGTCCACTTGCTCCACAAGTATAATGATCTGCTTTATAGCCTATTTTGCATGGTTTGCTGAAGGACAAAACAGCCGTGGGTGAGTACAGCTTCAAAAGATGCGTACACTTCATGCTGTATAACCATAAATTAATTGTGGAGAACAAAAACCAGTCATTGACGAGGCTGTTGGTCATCTTAATCGGAGCACTAAATTCTAGGATAAGGGTAAATTCCACATAGTTTCTAGATTTCATTTTTTTTTTTTAAACTTTACCATTTTTTACCTGGTTCTTTATTGTGAATATTTAGACCAATGCTTACGTCTTTTTGTTTGATCTTTTTTTAATAAATTAGACTAGAATTTATCCATCACACTTTGATGCCAGTAATGCCATTTTAATAGAAATCACATCTTTTCTCATGACTGTCATGACTATTTAATTACTTTTCCTCCATGGTTGGTAGGATTTCCAAGATATCATTCATAATGTGAAGAAAATTACCCCAGCACAATGACAGGGTTATATTGACTCAAATGAATATGGGATTTATATCTCATCAAAGTCGAGCTGAGAGAATAAAACAATTAGAAATGAATGATGCTAATGATGGGGTGATCAGGTGCAGTTTAATGATATTTCATTTTGTGCATTCTCCCCTGTACATTTGCAGTAGAAAGTCTAACCATATTTAACATCTCTCACCAGGGACTCCAACATGGGGGTATAGGGGACACAGTTCAGCAATTCAGAGTAGCCCAGTCACATAGTTATATGTAAATTTTAAAGTATGACTAATAAAATTGATTAAGGAATTTAACAAATAATGATAGAACATCTGTTTTAAAATCGAATATATTTGGCACTGTTTTTGTATTTTGTTAATTTTTATATAGCGCTACTATGTTATAGAGGTTCGTCATTCACTTCAGTCCCTGCCCCGTGGAGCTTACAATCTAGTTTCCCTATTCAGTCACACACAGATGTATGTTTTTGGATTGTGGGAGGAAACCCACGCAGGTGCGGGGAGAACGTACAAACTCACATGCAGATAAAGTCCAGGGTGGAATTGAATTGTTTTTTGTATAAACTGCCAACGCTGTTCAGGTAGCATTAGGGGTAATTCTGTACAACAGAAAAGTGACTCAATATAACATGAAGGGGTTTTATACCTGCTGTGACTCCACTAATGTTATTTATTGTATCAAGCGCCCGGCGTGGCTTAGCCTTTGTAGGGCAGACATTGTGTCCAATTAAAATCAGACATTAATGAGTACAAAAGAAGTAATTTTGATGTAAATATCTAACTGAAACAGAAACTTTAAGTTTAAGAAAAAATAAATGACTTTGGCCTAAACACTTTACAGAATCTCATCATATTTCTCCATTGATATGGCAGGTTATAGAAAACATTGACAGTTCAGGTGAAAATACAAGAAAAAAAAATGATTACAAGAGAAGAACGTTTTCGGATATGGACTTTACAACCAAATCCCCTTTAGGTTTAAATGATGAGTTCAGCTTGAATTGTTTTGTAGAATGCAATTTTTAGAAAACATGTATTATTGTATTATGGAAGTGATTGTATTGTATTGAACATGCAATATTATTCTTATATAGATTCCTATGGTGTCACCTATCCAGGATACCACGTTGGAACAATCATTTTATTACTGGATACTAATTACTCAGGTTTAATTTTTTTGTACATATATTATAACTTTATCCATGATGCTCTAGTATGGATTGATTGCCCAATCTTTTTTTAATCTGTATTGTTTTGGGAAGCTTATGTGTGACTTTTGTTGCTCAATCACATGCATAACACACGATGTAATTATGAAACGATGTAATTATGTAAATTTATTTCTAGCATTAATTGTGTTAGATGATTTTTGACTATGTGATTCACAATACAATTTATATAAACGTTTTAGATTTTTCAGTGTTTCTGTTAAAGCCAATCTAATCAGATATTAACTTTGCACTTGAATATATTGTATGTACTAGTACTATAGCATATATCAAGATACATGATTGTTTGGGTTATATAAAAACACATACGCACGTCATAAGCACTGCATGCCCTATGGGATTATGGTTTAAATTGGTAATAAGGTTATTACTTATAAAGGTTTCATGTATTTTAAAAGCGCTACATATGTTACACGAGTATGTTTTATGTACTTTACATGACCTATGAGTATGTAACATGGATTTATTATAGGCGTTGTATATATTTAGATACAAAGTGTGATAAGTGGGTGTGACTCCGTTGGGTAGAAATGCTTATGTTTGCACATGTATACATAATGAAGGGGGGTGTGGCCATCTGAAACATTGTGAATTTTTTTTTACATTTCTGTAATCAATGGAGTTTATCCCCTACTAATATACAGTTGAGCAGCTTTGGGGGTTTTTTTCTTGAAATTGTGGGGCTTGGCTGGTCCCTGATCAGGTTTGAACATACCTTTTCTTATTTTCTATCTATTAAAAAATGCTGGGTACCCCCTCCCTTCCCCAGTTATTAGCACTACAGCACTCTCTCTCTTGTGGTCCCCTCTGCCGTTTGTCACTTCCTGTGAGTAGTGAGTGGCAGGCTAGGGGAGATATTGTCAGCGCTACTGCAGAAGAGAGGCGGGACTTGGGTAGGACAGGACAGCGCTCTCCCAGTAGCATAGGTAGTACCCTAGGCAGCTACCTAAGATGGTTACCCCTATGCCCAGCCATGCTATCCAGAGACCTTAAAGGCACATTCAGTTCCCATTAGGATCAAAGTTAGTAACTTCAGTGTTCATTTATATATTATTGATAATAAAGTAACACATTCCTGTTATTTCCATGTTACACAAGTTAGGCTAGCTTCTTTGACCTTGTTGGATCTCACATCTGATTGGACTTTGCATCCTACCTATGAAAAACTCTGATACTCACTCAAAAGAAGGTATAATGGCTAGCAAAAGAGATAGTTGGAGATCATTTGTCCTTTTGCTTCAGAAATTGTTTAATCCCAACATTTGCATGGAATTTCCTGTAAATTATAGTTTTATAAATATCTAGTTGTGACATCAGAACTGTATGAGTGTAACTGAAATCAAAATTCACTACTCTTTCCTCTTTAAACACATATGAGCAACATTCCAAAAGCACAGATGGAGGCCTGGAAACACCTAATTTTCTCTCACCTGTCAGTGCTGTAAAGGGGAAGTAGTAATAAGGGACTTATCACATAATTTAAAAAATATTTAAAAACTGAATATTAGAAAGGTGTATTGGGAAAGTGACTATTTCAGAATGAAAAGCATAGTGAGTCAAAGATATTTGAATCTTTATTTCCCCATTAAATGTCTGTGAAAAGGTTATAAAAAGGAATATTATTATGTAAAGATAGCAATCCTTTAAGCAAGTAAATTTATTAAAGACTCTTGTTATGCTAGCAACAAAAACAAGAATTTCTCAACAATATTTTAATAGCTGCTGCACAAATCAGATTGGTAAGCATTTATTAAACCATTCTGGTGCTGTGCCGCATAATACTCTACTCAGCATTAACATAATCTTATTCACATCAAATTTATCTCTAAATCACTTATCATATTAAGCATTTATAGATGAATATTTACAGCATCTAAAATGGTTTTCATCTCAAGACGCAGCTTGGCACTTCAGATTTATTTAGCATTAACAGAAAAGAAAAATAAATGGGAAAAACATATTGGATTACGGCGCTACGGAATAAATCGGAATCATTCACCTTATTAAATAATTCCTATTAAAGAAAATGGGAGAAGGTAGAGGAGTTGGATGATGATGATGACTTGCGGAAATAATTTATATTAAACATCTTTTGGAGTGAGAAACTGGAATAGTCGCTAGACTAGCCTGGAAAAGCTAACAAGTCAAAAATGTCACTATTTCTTGCAAATCTACTTAGTTTAATAAAAAAATATTACAATCCTATGACCCATTTAGCAGGAGACGGAGTTGTACCATATGCTGCTATGGGTAATTTTAAGGTTAGCAGTCAGACTAGTCACTTGATAATGTCACACAGTAACAACTGTTAATGTTACACAGTAGAACTGAAGCACCCATTTTGTTTGTGATGCATATGACATAGACCTGCCCAAGGAAATGCTTGTTCCTCACAGTGTTCCTCATAGTGGGCTCTATTTTGGATATCACCAATTAGAAGTTGATTAAAGGAGAACTTAAAGCTTGTTCAATCCAGAGTTGATTCTTATAAGGAACAGTCTGACACTGGCACATCAGCAATCAGGAACAGCCCTAGTGCATAAAATAGTGATTATGTGAGTTTCTCCACCCTCCCCCTTAAAGGAACACTCTGGCCAAAAATAAAAAAAAACACATTTATTTATTTATGCTCATTACCAACTTTTATTAAATACAATTTATTATCAATTTAAAAAAAAAAATTCTTACCTGTAAAGAAGTGCTATACAGCACTTCCATGTTACAAATTCCATCTTCAGACTCTACCGGCAACACTATCGCGTCCCGAATCAGCCAATCCCTCTTAGAAGCACAGTTCTCTCCATCCACGCTCCTAGTGACGCTCTGCATTGGCACTTCTTAGAAGTTACATGGAGAGCGTGCACGTAATCAATGAATTCTCCCTGGATGATGTGCATACTTTCCCATGTGCACGCTCTCCCATGTGACTTAAAGGTAAGAACTTAATTTTTTTTTTTATAATATATATATACAGTATATGATAAAACAAATTGAACTTAAGAAAAGTTGGTAATTACCATAAATAGATAAATGTGTTTTTTTGGATTTTTGGCCAGACTGTTCCTTAAAGGGGGAGGTGGAGATACTCACATATCACTATTTTATGCTCTAGGGCTGTTAATGCTTGCCGATGTCTTCTGCTCTTGACAAGTGCTGCAATCTTTTACATTTCCTGTTAATGTGAGTTTTGCTGACTCAGATGCCCTGCCCACCTTGCTACATCAGCTCATCAGATGCCCTGCCCACCTTGCTACATCAGCTCATCAGATGCCCTGCCCACCTTGGTACATCAGCTCATCAGATGCCCTGCCCACCTTTCTACATCAGCTCATCAGATGCCCTGCCCACCTTGCTACATCAGCTCATCAGATGCCCTGTCCACCTTGCTACCTCAGATGCCCTGCCCACCTTGCTACATCAGCTCATCAGATGCCCTGTCCACCTTGCTACATCAGCTCATCAGATGCCCTGTCCACCTTGCTACATCAGATGCCCTGCCCACCTTGCTACCTCAGATGCCCTGCCCACCTTGCTATATCAGCTCATCAGATGCCCTGCCCACCTTGCTATATCAGCTCATCAGATGCCCTGCCCATGAGTTACCACTGGAGTTATTCTAATAGTAAAAGGTGGAACATTTGGAATTCTTTCATCCTGTTTTCTCTTTGAAATTGTATATTTCCTGCTTTGACCTTCCTCCAAACAAATTAAAAGTCTGATCGTCATAACAGCAATAAAAATTGCAAATATAGAAAAAGACGTTTAATTGTAATAAATTAATTCATTAGTAAGTGATTATGAATGAATGGTCCCTTCTGATAATTGCATAAGTTGTTGGGATAGTAAATGACCTTGTGTTATTTTTATTAACTGAGCACTGAGCCATATATCTACTGTTCATTAGCACTCATACAGTAATCATGAACACACTATGGATATTAATCTACAGTATATTACATAACGTAATAAAATGATAGAATATGAACAGGTGAGTGTAGTCTTTTTACTATTTATATGATGTGGAGTAGGTTCAAGAATTGCCCTTGCCTTTGATAACTGTTGCTTTTATCAATATTTTGATCAAAATGTGTCCCAATTTCTGTAGGTTCCAAAACAAGAAATGTTAAAAAACCCCAAAATATTCTAATTCTTGATCTTCTAAAAGCACTCATTGTGCACAGTGAACATATAATAATTCATATTGTAAAAAACCTTGCACACAACTATGGATAATAGTGGATAATCTCTTTAGTATAATGAATCCGTATTTGAGTTGTCTGCAGAAGTCATTGGGTCAACCAAACCAAACCTATTATTTTTCCACTATAAATATTAAAAAATTCGGCTTCAATAGACAAATAAAAACTTTTATCTAAAATTAGCGATAATTGTCTGTCCAGTCGTTGGCATGTATGTAAATTTCACTAGTTAAAATAAAGGTTTGGTATTTGTATATTATTTTGAAATCCAATCTTAACAAACAAACCTAATCCTTCAGCTATTTCCAACAGTAAAATATAACAGCTGTGTAACCGATCGTCAATTCAGCAGATGAAACTGTGCTTAGCCCCCATAAAAATTGCATTTTTTTTTAACTTACCCAAGAGGTAAACCTTTCAGTGACTGTGTTTGCCTTCAAGACACAAGGCAATGTTCCAATGCCCCAGCAAAATGACATACAACCTTAACTTGACTCGCGTTAGGAAGAAATGCCTTGCTTTATGATGAATAGACGAGTAACATTTTACTGCCTGTCTTTAAGTCCAGTTGAAGTTTTCACTGCTCTTGTCTCTAAATGCCCGAAGGACTATTCAATCAAAGAAATGTACAAATGTTATCTTTCTCTCACATATACACCCTTAAACTTATAAAATGTAATCCCTTTAGTGCTGGACAGATGAGCACGCTGCCTTCATTCTGTAATTCTACATTCTCTGGATTTAGAAAATAAATTCTGAAACTTCAAATCCTGTTATATGAACAAAGCGGCAAAACTCTTGTAGCGGAAACCTTGTGTAAATAGGCGTTCCAATAATTCACCAATTCCTTCATCATATGTACTTTTTAATCATTTTCATTTTTTGAAGTGTTTTTGGAACTGCAGTTTGTATGCAATTTTCATAACAATGCGTGTATAATACAGGTGGGAGTAATTCATCTATGTGTAAATTCACCAAAAATTATACATTTCCCAGACTTTATTTAGGAGGAGGTTGTTTTCTGTGATATGGCAAATTCGCACTCGCTTCGACAAAATACCCAGGGCAAGTATTTCTGGAACACTTTACATCCCTTTACCACAAATTCATAGACAATTATGGTATTTATCATGTTTCAAAGTGACAATTCATCAAGGTATATAGGCATGAAAATGTCAAATTGATTTTGCTACCTCAAGGGTGGTAAAGCTGTCTTCATGCCTACTGAAATCATTAAGCCCTGAGCATACCATGGTGGTTTGAGGAACTGTTGGGATCTTAATGCCAGGAATATAACATCTGACTTATTCATATTCAAGTCCAAACAGTCCTGAAAAGGTCCAAATTCACCACTTCTCCATCACTCTTATACACCAAACTCTGCAACGTGACAAATTTGCAACCAACTCAGATGTTTGTGATGGTTTCAGACTTGTGGAGCTCTTTTCAGCACTTTGTGTGCCTGTGCAAACTTGATTCACTTAGTTAATAGCATTCAAGTTTGTCCAAGTTGTGAATTATTCAAAAGTGACAATAAAGACTGTGACCAAGTGACAACATGAACTAAGGATATGATGACATAGAAAGGGATGTAATATTCACTTATATACAGTTAGTGGCACATTGTG
>WMED01011691.1:0-15136 GCA_019650415.1 Pipa parva
GTTATTCACTAAAGTCTGAATTGTTGCGTATAGGTGTGAATTCGCCAGATAAAGACAGCTCTAGGGCTTAGCACTACTACATCGACTGAGATGATCACAGGAAGTTAAAAGAAGCACTGGGGGAGATTCGATGTAGCATTAAAGCAGACAAAGCTGGGCCAATAAGAGGTAGGTAGGGACAGGGAAAATGGGGGATGGGGGGGGGCAAACACAAATATAGTGGCCCCTCTCCAACGGTGCCCTAGGCGGCTGCTTACCCCCTTGGCCCAGCCCTTAGGCTGCACACAAAGGGATGGCTAGAAATTAAACTGAAATAGGATGAAAAATTATAATTAAAGCCTAGTTGGCAAAAAATTGGATTGATGTCCTCTTAATGTTTTATAAGAAATAAAGATTCATAAATTAAAGAAAGTCCTATGAATAATGTTATGTGTGCATTACATAAATGCACAAATTAGCCGACATTCCAGGGAAAATTGACTGCAATCTTTGCTTAGTTCAAGTCTTCAGTACCTTAGGTACTCCACTTCTATGCTTGATAATCTGTGAATGTCCCTTTGTAACATAAATATGGTTAAAGAAGCCAATATTGAAAAAATCCTCAAGTAGTTTTAGAGAGAATTTTTACATTCCTGAAGTACTGACACTAATGAGCTCTGCATTCTTATAGTTACCAATACAAATAAAAATAATAACCTTTAATTCCTTATTTTAATGTTTTACAGTTTAATGCATAGAAAAAAAATTTATATTTGCAAAGCTTACAACGTTAAATGGAACAGGTTGTGAACAAATATTTCATAATACAATAAGGCCATCATTATCATACATATATTTCATTAAAAATAATGCATTTAGATTTTACTAATCTTGACCAGGACAGTAGTGAACAAATAATTTGTGTTATTAAAATGTGGCATTTCTTCTTTGTATGGTGTTGTTCACATCTCCTTTATCCTATGAAAGTGCTATAAGGAGCAAGTGCTTGTAATAAAGTATTAGGGACCTGTTACTAAATGCAGAGACTAAATCCTAAATCAGTGTACTAATACATCACCTAGCCATAATTCATTCATAGAATATAGGTTTGGTGCATTCCTTAGAAGAGGTCAAGTTTCATCACTTCTTTCTATAAACAAACTGTATATGGTATTCACAGTGACAGCATCAACAGGTTAACTGGGAATCGCACTATAAATTTTGAATTATTATAGCATTCATATACATAATTGTTCCTCTCAAAAAATGCATAGAAGAGTAAAGTAAAAATAAAGTGCTGTAATAGTAGGGATACTGTATCACCTCTTTTGTGCAAGCTTGAGTATGTACAATGGTTAGAATTTATCTAGTGACTACTATTATTCACACTATTTGTCTGAAAGAGTACTTGTTATGCATGAATGCAGGAAATTTTACTTTAAGGCAATATCTGAATGTTCTTCCAGGTTACAATGAAAGTATGTGCACAGGGAAAGAACATGCAAGTAATTTTTGTGAAAACAAATTTTACAAAGGTGGACTGAGATAGCAAGATGCAATAATTGAAGAACTTCTTAACTTTATTTAAACATAATACAAAAAAAAAAAAAAATTGTCTGAGCTTTTATTTTATTTATGGAACTGACTGGCTGCCCGTTACACACAGACTGATTTATTTTCCACTCCTACATAGGTCAGCTGCAATTCCAGCTGTGTAAATGATCATGTGACCTCTTTATTTACAACTCTGCTATAAAGTAGCAGTTTTAGCAACTGGCAGGGCTAGACCAGCAGTACTGTAGCTAATGGCTACTTGAAAAAAAAAATGCCATAGCTCAAGACAGTTTTGATTTTTAGTTAAAAAGCACCCTTAAAGGTTCATTTGGAGGGGAAAAAGAATTAGAATAGCTTATTCTCAGTTTACTAATGTAAAGCATATTTTGACTGAGGATTGCAAATAGACTACAATGCATTAATCGCCATGGCAGATCAGTGATTTGTAGACAATACATTCAAGACAAATGATGTTTTTGAATTATATTTACAGCATGTAATAATCAATATTCCACAATCAAAACCTGAAAAATGATCTTGGGAAGGAAATGTTTGCTAATCTCTCTCTTTCTATATATGTGTTCAGAAATTGGATTATATACAAATTATTCAGGATAGCTGTATTTGCCTAGTGGGAAACATTTATAATGTTGCCTCCATCCACATAGAACCCTCTTACCCATACAAAATTTGGATTAACAGTGTGGGTCCTTTATGCATGTGGCAGCTATGAAGCAGTGATCCAGAATTGTTCATTACATATTTTTATACTTCTGCAAGTGCTGAAAGGGATTCAAATGCAGAGTTTAAGAGGATAAAAAATCCACATTTCTCACCACAAAAACAAACTGGCAGTTTGCATGAACGGTATCAAATAAAGGTGGAATCCTGGTAGTGGTTTTCTTCATTCCCTTTACTGCCAGCATATAATAGGCAGAACAAAAGAGGATGGAAAAAGAAGATTCTTATTGTATCTTTAATAATGCCTTGTCTTGGAATGCTGAATAAGCCACTGCAGTGTTATGTCTGAAACAACCAAGAAAAACCATGTAATAAATGAAAAAAAAAAAAAAAATCATTCTATAATAAGCACGTCTCAGGAAACAATACAATTGGTATTATCTTTTTAGCTGTTAGAAAACTCTAACAAACTGCCATTTGCTTAATCTAAATTTTCTGTTCAAAATATGAATAAACCACAATATTGTTAAAAATATGTTCACAAGTTAAATGTATAACATAATATGCACAATTCAATATTCGATGTAATTTTGTATCGCTAAGTTATATGTTTAATGTTTATCATAATTTTCTTGTTGGGCAACACTGAAAAATTGAATAAAATTCAAATTTGGAAAAAAAATGTTCACAATGAATGTTTTTTTTTTTTTTGCAATTGTATGTACACTTTTAAACAGTTTTATATAGTTAGAACACTTACAATATGTAACATTTATTTATAATGATCCAATGTCAGTACAACATAAAACATTTATTGTCAAATACAGTTCAACTAATTTCACATTGTTGAAAACTCCTCTGTATTTTGTATGGCACAGAATTACTTTGTGGAAATTTGCAACAGTGAGAAGGATAACATGATATAGACAATTCTGTACACCACACATTACTTATACTACTACAGTTGTTAAGGTAAATCTAAAGGCTTGTATATGTTTAGGGGTGATAATATGCTTACTAGTAGAGATCTTTTCTCCATTACTGCCTCCTGCTCTATGTTATACCTAAACTTCTTTTCTTTAGATCAAATTCTGGTTCACCCTTCCTCTTCAACACCACTGATGGCACAAGCCCAGAAGCAGAATTCTGACCAAAAACTATTTTAGTGCTTGTTTACATCAGTGATACTGAAGAGGAAACAAGGCTTAACACAGAGTTAAAGGCAGCGCTTTACAAAAGATTGTGATCGATAAGTATTTTATTCCCCCTAGACCAGTGGTTCTCAATTATTTTCTGTCATGCCCCCCGTAGGAAGAAGAAAACATTTTGCACCCCCGCGCGACTAAATATTATTTGCCTGCCCAGCCCTCCCTGTCTCCAAGATTATCAGAGCACTATCACACTGTGCTGCCCCCACAACTCCCCTTCCACAACCCCCCCTCCTACACTTGCTACCCCATAGCCCCCCTCTCCTCCTCCCTTCTTACTACCCTCTCCTTACCCAGCTCCACTTTTGCCGGCTGTCAGTGCTGTAGTGCTGAGTTGAGCGCTACAGCACAGACAGCTGGCTATAGCGATTCCTCTCCCCAGCACTGATTAAGCTTCCTGTGAGCGACGGGAAGCTTAATCAGTGCTGGGGAGACCCTCCTCCGTTGCCGGCTGTCAGCTCAGCTTTGCAGCACAGCAGACAGCCGGCAACGGAGGAAGTAATTGCGCCCCACTATTTGAGAACTGCTGCCCTAGACTTACAAGCCCTAAATCCTCTCTTAATAAGTGAGGTGTGCCTGAAGTATATTGCACAGCTCAGATAAAATCAAGTGGGGAAAAGAAAGGAGCCACTGGAATGAAATGATCCATGTGTACTTACCTATGTTATCTTTTTCTTTACAGGAAATGGAATAACAACAAATTTCTCTGTCTTGAATAGCCGAAAGGTTTCTATAGAGAATGCATATATACACATCAAATCAACATATTAAAATTTTGTTTTAAGCCATTAAAAAAAAAAAAAAAAAAAAAATTCCTGCAGAAGTTCCTTGAAATAGAATGCTTTAATATTGTTTAGGATAGAAATGTTCAACTTTGCCTAAAAGAATTCTGAAAGTGCCCAAATGTAATTGTAAAAAAAACATTTCTTTTAGCCGCATATTAATTGGCTATAGTAGCATACAGCATGGAAAGGATTATAATATATACATACATACATACACACACACACACACACACACACAGCCTTTTAAATAGGGAGACAAAGTAAATATACTTGATGCAGGTCTGAATAGATTTCAATACAGTCTTTAGCACTGCATATTTGATCTAAGAAGGTATTAAATGAGATTCTGAATTAGCAGATAAAGAATTGATCAACCAGCTCATCATCAAGCTAAACAACTCTAACCAGGAGGACTTGAGTGTTGTAGCACAGTCATGTATCTAAATCTTCATTGCCCTGCAAGATGCATTACAAAATTCTCATTAAAGGGATGGTTGTCTATGCATTTAGTGTTGTGATAGAGCTCCTTGCTGCAGATAACCATGCGTTAAGAAGCCTGTGATCAGGGCTGATAAACTTTATTAGCTTGGTTGTACACTGCATGGCTAAAAATAACATTGTAGTTCACAGTATGCATCAGAGCACATTAGTTAATTTCTGTTAACAACTGATAACGCTTTCTTACTCAATCTAGATTAATAAGATAAAACAAATAAATGTTCATTTAATACCTTGGTAATTTGAGCTCAAAGTTAGATTTTGTGACAGCTCACACAAATTTTTTACTGCGTTTTTTTAAAAATACAGGTCAGGCGAAAAGACACCAAGCAACTTTAATGTGGTGTTGCATAGATCATTTTCAGCAGTGAAAAATGGCAGATGACGAATTTTCTGGTTCTCCTTTAAGATAGAACAATAAACCCTATGCAGAAGGTATACGATTTCTAGCTAAAATCTCTCAGGTTTTCGTTACTCTTTAAGACAGGGCTATTCATGTGGCAGACAGATTTTGACTCATACACTTTATGCATAGCGTTATTCTGATAGAACCCTGAAAAAAAAAAACAAAACAGCAACACCCAAAAAATAAAAATTTCCATTTGGATTAGCGTGGCAGGTATTCAAATACAGGAAAATGTTATCTTTGAAGTTAAATCCATGAATTTTATGCTTTCTGTCAAACAGACCTCACCAAGACCCATTGTTTTTCTGTGGGGGGGGTTTAGATATTACTTATATGGGAAGTGCACCTGTAAGCACAATTTTTGCTGGTAAACAGCTAAATATATGTTCTAGACAATTCAGAATTTGTGGAAGCACAGAATGACTATATAGCAACTATAAATGCATTTCAGTCTTTCATTTTTGGCATTACGGTTCTTTTAATAAATGCATTTAACTGTACTTTGTTCAGCTTTTTAGGACATGTGCCTGCATATCATTTTGTTTACCCAACAGATAAACTATTGCTGCAGTCAACTGTTTCTTTGGGTTTTGCAATAAAGGCAAAGAAAGATATGGAGTATGATTACAACATAGATAAGGAAAAGAATTGTATCAAAAAGCTGCCAATATTAGAAGTTCTGGAGGGTACTAAAAACAAAGCCAATTCTTTAGAACCTAGTTGTGGGACGATTTTAATATAGCAGCCTACAACCTTTCCAAATAAACAGACTTCCTCATAGCTTGGGTATATGAAATATATTTAAAATAAATAAAAAAGGTAGAATGCCATGCACACAATGATTTTTCTGCACCAAAAAAATAAAATCTTAATTCAAAACCATCTTCATTTGGAATCATTTCTTTCATAGCACCAAGGTGTAATGAGCATCATTTTCCACTGAGAAGTGAACTTCAGGGTAGCAAATCCAGCGAGGTATATGTCAAGTAGCAATGTTAAAAAACAGAAACACTAAATAGCACATTATACTTGTGTTTTGTGCCAAAACATTAGCAACTGTGATCTTGCTGATCCTTTTTTTTTTTTTTTTTTTTTTTTTTACAATTATGACTGGTCTGTGTAAAAAATATCAGCAACTTGTTAGCAATTCCTATTTGTGTTCCTTTTTTTTCACAAGCTAATGGCTGCTTTATCTAAAAAGGTTAGCAATATTTACTTTTTTTCCCCAATAGTCAGTCATTAATGGAAAATGAAAAAACACAAACAAGAATTGCTAATGCTTTGCTAAATTTTTTTTTCCCCACACACAAATGCTTTTGTCTAGTACCATGGTTCGGGCAGGCATTTTTATTTCTTAAAATCATTCAAGTGCTACATCAGTTTTGGCTGGTCTTAAAGTGCACCTGTCACCATAAAACTAATACTAATTTAGGTTCTACTAATGATAAAGTTTTTGTAAATATGTATTTAAAAAAATAAAAATAAATAATTACCTTTATACAGCGATTTTTTCTGTCAATTTCCCTGTCAGCCTGACTTTTTTCCTGAGCCGGGTGGGCGGGGCTAAATCATGATTGACCTAGATCCGCCAATCAGATCCCTGCTAGATTGTGATTTAAGGGTTCTGATTGGAGAAGCTATAATGTCAATCAGGAAGGAGAACATGCTCAGTTAGTGAGCAAAGCCCTCTACTAAGGGTGGAGGGGCTATGATTAGCTTTAGTCTTCTCCTCTAAGTGCTTGTTTTTTCTTCAACCTGTCATATTAAACACTTGCTGTAACACTTATTGTACTTAATACTAGATGGCCAATAAAAAGAAAGCACTTTAGTGTTCCTTTAAATGCTAATGTTTGCAAAAATGAAAACACAGGGGCAGTTGGGGAAAAATGGACAAAAATATTTAATAAAGGCCCTTTGCTAGAACACTTGATCTCAACAAGATATTTTACATATATTACAGAATGCAATATACAGTTTGCCATCCAACTCAATGTGTATACAAATACAACAGAAACTGAAAATGACTGAAATGCATTTATAGTTACTATCTACACACACACACATACAATCTATGCTACAAATATTCTAAATTGTGTATAGAAAGTAAGATATTTAGCTTTTGGCCACACTTCCTGTATATGCTTTACGTAAAGCACCATAGAAAACAATGGGATTGTCTTAAGTGCATTTAACAATATGGCGGCTATAAGTAAAGTTAAGGACAGACAGAAAGAAATAAAATTAATTCACCTAAATTCTAAGGCCAGGGTCACACTAGCCGTTTTTCAGCTGAGCTGGGAAAAAAGCATCCATTGTTTCCTGAGGGATAATCCATACAGGCTATTGGATTTTGTACCATAGACATAACAGCACAGATGAAATACAACTAGTCCAAGCACAGCCTGATAACATTTACCAAAAGATCATGGAAATATAATGATAAAACACACTCTATTATGCATATTAGGCTACATACATCTGGTATTCTAAATCTGTTAATATCCATTTAGCTGGACAGTAAAAAAAAACTGAAGTCTGAACTACGGTTCCTGATTTTTGCCAGAAGACTAAACATTAGAAGTAATAAACTTACAGTTTTTCAATAAGTTGTTTTTCATCCAAAGCATTTGGTAGGTCTCTTTTGTTTCCAAGTACTAAAACCTGAAATAAATAAGACAAAAATCAGCTCTCTTCTTTTCAATTTTAAGGTGAACTTAAGGCTCCAATTACCACTTCCCATTATGAATTATAAGCACATAAGAGCCAATAGGTGGTATTTATAAAAAAAAAAAAAAAAAAAAAAAAACCCTCTTCCCATCCTCTTCTCCTCTAGAGCCCCATTAGTTGTTACAATCTTACTTTAAACAACCTGCTAGAAGCATGTGTAAAATTTTCTGTAACCACTTCCCCCCCAACCGCTTACCCACTGGTGGTTTTTAAAGGAGAAGTAAATGCTCAAGACGTCTAGGTACGAAACACACACTGACAGTGCACAGTGAATTTTTTTTTAGATCTGCACATGCACTTCCAGGAAATTTGGAAGTGGGGAGGTACATTGTGACATTTCAAGTCACACACAGAGGCTCTGTTTTGGGTGTTTGGATGACTGCTCATGTGCTCAGGATATTGGAAATTAAGATCAATCAAGATAATGCAGCAAAACGATAAGTCAGCTTATACTCTTCAATATAGTTTGTCATTATAATGCTCCTTTAAGAGAAGGAGGTCGACATACCAATGCTGAACTTAAATTTGCAGCAATGACTGACTACTGCACCGTGTTAAGCAGTTTATTTATTTACAGTTTCAGTACTACCTCAAAATCACTGATGTGAGCAAACACTGAAGCAGTATTAGGTCAGAATTCTGCTTCATCAGCAATGTTGAAAAGGAAACTATCAAAGGGGCAGCAGTGCTGCAACTGGAGTAAATTGTAGCACAGAGCAGGAGGTAGTGCTGGGGAAAAATTATATATATATATATATTATATATATATATATATATATATATATATATATATATTACACCCAATTTGCAGAAATTAGAAGAGAAGTTTTTTTAAAAATATTACTCTATTTACAGTGGTGGTGAAGCACACCATAAATGCAGGGGCTTTATTTAGAAATTTTGATGCCCTATTCACACTTGCATAGAAAGGCCAGAGTTTCATTGAAGTATGATGAAAAACATTTTTCCATGCCATGTAAATCATTAGTTTATAAATGAATGAGGAACTCACTTCAGAAATTGCACTACATAAGTAAGTAGGTGGTTGAAGTGTTTTAGAGTTGGGGCACAGTTACATTTTTGCACATCTACACAAGGAAAGTAGGAATCTGGGGGTGAAAGTTTTGCTTTATATCCTTCCTGCCAAACAGCCAAGCAATTTAGGAGATTGTGGAATAAGAAGGTAGTGCATAATCTTCTCAAAAGGTACCGTACCCATTTAAGATCATACATTTAGGTAATGGTAGTGTATCATAACTGCAATACTACATGGTAAAATTACAAACAAACAATACAAAATGCATATAAAAACAAATTATACCCTGGAAACCCGCATGATAAAGGGCCAATAACAGTGAAAAAAAAAAAAAAAAAAAAAAAAAAAAAAAAAAAAAAAAAAAAAAAAAAGCAAAAATATCATACGGATAGGCATGCCAATTTTTCCAACATAGAATAAATTAAGTGCCTCCCAAAAGCCCAATTTAGCTGCAACCAGCAGAGAGAGAGAGAACACAGACGAATAAAATATAGAATTTGACTTCCAAAGCAATTTCACAAGAAGGAATAGATAGATAATTTTGTCGCTGGAACAGTACAAAAACATATAATTCAGCGAAATTACAAATAACTGCCATGCCGATCAAAATATCAATTTTCTTTTTTGCCATTACATTTTTTTTTTTAAATAAATACTTATATTAACAAAAGGTTTATTTCATTAGTAGAACTTAAATTAGTATTAGAGTTTTGAGGTGACAGGTGCACTTAAAAAAAAAGCCACATGCCCCCTATAAATTACTGCA
Source organism: Pipa parva (assembly GCA_019650415.1). Taxonomy (NCBI): domain Eukaryota; kingdom Metazoa; phylum Chordata; class Amphibia; order Anura; family Pipidae; genus Pipa; species Pipa parva. Next base: position 9,641 of record WMED01011691.1, read on the forward strand.
CATATTTTGATCTGGTAAAACACAGCAATCTGATTGAATCGTGTTTACTTAACTTTATTGAAAATCTCTTAAGTGTACCTGCACCCTTGCATTTGACATTAAGGGGGGAATTCATCATAGTGCGAAGTGAGGTCCGGATCCTTCGCCTCACTTCGCACAGACTTATGCGCTAGCTGATGTCCTGCACGCGGACATCAGTGAACGCTTTAAAGGGATTACAGTCTCGGAGAGACCAAAAGAGTCACCTCGCAGAGACTGGAATCCCTTTAAATCTTTCGCTGATGTCCGGAGGCGAAGGATCTGGACCTCACTTTGCATTATGGTGAATTCCCCCATATATCAGTAACAGCCTGTTTTGTGAGTTTATAGCAAATGTTGTTCCAGCCTATTCCTATTTAATCCACGTTTTTCAGATTCTGTTAGTCAATAAAAATATAATGTTTTATCTATTACTTTTTTTTATTTTTTAAAAAGGCATAACACCCCTACAAGGCAATTAGTAATCTAAATTAATCAATATCTTGTTGGACTCAATAATAAACTGTTTGCTTCTTTTCTGTGTATCAATAAAATGGATAACAAACAGTTTTTAATTCAAAATACGCAAATAGCAATAAAGGCTGTATATGGAAACAACTCTTCGGTGTCAAGTTTACACATGTTTTATTCAAGGGGGAAAAAATTCAGAGATTTGAGTATTACCATTCCTAATAACTGAATAAAATTGAAAAAATAAAATTTAAGTTGGGGAAAATTAAACCTTCCACCGCCCCACCCCCACATCCATGTCAATGAGCCACTAGGAATATATATCACTTCCACATCCAGAGCAGGGTGGATTTATACTCAGGATACTTTTCTTTTTATCAGGAAAGAACAAACACTGCCCTTCAGAGCAATGAAAAGATTGTAAACTTCCACTTGGATTTTTACAGTTCACAGGAAAGCAGAACTATACAGTTTAAAGGTTACACAAAATATTTTGATTTTGAAACGAAATGCAAAAACTACAACTTACTGGTATCCCATGTAACTGTTGTTTTTCTAGCAAATTATGCAGTTCATATTTAGATGCTTCCACTTTATCCAAGTCTGCTGCATCAACCATATACCTAAATACAGGCAAACCATAAACAAACACATAAAATGTATTCCATGGGAAAAAAATACTATTACTAATTTTTTACTTTTGCAATTATACTATAATGACCTGGTCTACTCAAGGACCATTTTACACAACTGTTTTTTATTCATTTCAGTCAAATAACTTAAAATTGTATGATGTGACTGTTTAACTGTAATTTCTTTTTTTAACAGTAACACCAAAAATAAAAGGCTATAAATCCATTTATAGTTACTATATATATTCAATCTGTGCTTCCAAAAATTTTATTGTATATAGAAAGTAAAGTAGTTAGCTATTTAGGGCACACTTCTTGTATATGTTTTATGTAAAGCACAATAAAGAACAATGGGACTGGGTGAGGCCTGTTTAACAACATGGCTATCAGAAAAAATTGACAGAAAGCAATAAAATTCATGAATTTAACTTTAAATAACAATTTTACAAGTTCTGTATTTAAACAACTGCCATCCCAACGGGATTTTTTTTGGTGTTACTGGTCCTTTAACGGCAATAGTAATATAATTAGTAGGATCCAATCTTTATGTTTTTTTTTTTTTTTTTTTAAAGAGGGAAGTTTAGGCTTGTAAATAGAAAATAACATTTTAAAGGATGGCTACACCACCAAATTGAAAGGTCTCAAACACAATTATAGTTGTATATTAAATCCATACCAAATTGTGTTTAGAATGTATGACAATTTACCTATTTAGCGTTAAATAATAAGACCTACTTTATCATCTTTTTTATAAAAGTTTTTTTTGCAAATATACATTATTATTTAGCTAATCGATTGATTTACTTTACTTAAGATGAACGATTGTAAGCTGACAGGTGCACATTTAAAGAACCAACAACACCCAAAAATAAAACTTCACATTTGAATTGGCTTGACAGCTATTCAAATGCAGTGCTTATAAAAATGTTATCTATGAAGCCGAATTAATTTTATTGCTTTGTCAATTTTCATCTTTACGGATGACCACCATGCTGTTAAACAGACCTCACCCCCTCCCATTGTTTTCTATAATAGTTTAGAAAATACATATTAGGGAATAGTGCATAAAACCTAAAATTTTTGAAAAGATAAATAGGTGAATACCATATTTTATAGACACAATTTAAATGTTTTGGCAGCACAAATTCTTGCATATAGTAACTACATATGTATTTAATGTATTTTTATTTTCTGGTGTTACTGCCTTTTACAAAAATTGCAGGTTACAGTTTTGTTTTCAACTAAGCTGATACCTAACATTTATTTTATCTTTTTAAATATTGTTTACATGTACTGAATATATTCAGATTCACTTTAAAGAGATGAGACTATACCATAACATAGATTAAAAACGAAGCCAAACTGCCTACATCTCAGGGTCAAACTTTTTCTGCTATCAAAGACTGTAACCCTATTTTTCTCTGTCTTTCTAGCCATCTTAAAGGATCACTATAGGCTTGTTATGTCTAGGGGTGATTAGACGGGGGGAGGAAGACATACTCACTGATCACACTATTAGGCCCATGCACTCTTCTAGGGGGGGGGGGGAATTCACGATAGTGCGAAGTGAGGTGTGCGAAGTGAGGTGTGGAGTCCTCGCCTCACTTCGCACTGACTGATATGCGCTCGCCGATGTCCTGCACGCGGACATCAGCGAGCGCTTTAAAGGGATTCCAGTCTCAGCAAGGCAACTCTTTTGCGAGGACTCTGCACCATCTTGACAGCTGTTGCTGTCCTCTTTTCAGTTCCTATGTGTTTCGCCAAAAACAGCAAGTGCAGTAGCACAAATCTACTACACTCTTCTATAGAAGAAAGCAGGGGCAGAGCTGGAGCCCAGTATTGTGATTGGCGAGTATTTCCCCCTACCTAATCACCCCGAGACATAACGAGCCTATAATGCTCCTTTAAATTTCTATTAACACTTGGGGGGGGGAGGAAGTGCTTTGGAATGGCAGTTAATCTTACATTGTACTTGTAAATTCTGATCTATGAATTAGTTTCTGATTTGCATTTTTTTAAAATCTTTATTAGTTGCAGCAGCCATGTTTTATCTTATAAGCCCTATTCTGTGTATTGTTTTCCATAAAATTTAGAATACAACTGAAAAAGCTAAATACTTACACAACAGCGTTAACGCCTCTGCAGTAACGCTCCCACATACTACGAAATCTTGGTTGTCCTCCAATGTCCCAAACCTAAATGTTTTATGATGGGGAAAAAAAAAAAATATATAAAAAGATTGAAGCAGTGACAGCCTTTAAAAAGAAACAAATCTAGGCATAAAAAATGTCTGTTTATTATAAAGCAGCAAGTTATACTTACCCATAGGTGTACTTCCACTCATAGTGGCTCTTAATTGAAAACAATGCAGTTTTTCCTTTTAGAAATTAATACTATATATCAAGGTCTTTATAAAACTAATAACAATAAAGACTGCCTTTCAGGAAAAAAAAAAAGTAAATCAAATTTCTACATTTTTTTTTTTTAATTAACGCAGGAGGTTTTCACACAGTTTTAAAGGATGTGAGGACTAACAATATGAAAACCTCAATAAAAAAAAAAAATAATTCAAAGACAACAAATTATTTAGCACGCTGTGTAGATGCTCAAATAAAATAGCCTAATAAGTTAAAGGTGTATCGACTAAAAACATCCCACACTCCATTTGCCCTGTTAAGACTTTTAAAGAAAGCACTATTCAATTTGTGTCATCTGCACAAGAATTTAGATGCAGTCACGTGACTTCAATTAAAACACAGTCAGCATAAAAGATTTAATTAATCCCACTTCCAGCAGACATAACTTACTGAGAGATCATATGAATCCTACTGGTATGATAGCTCTCAGAACAGGCGTTTTGAATGCTTTGTAATATCTTATCCATCACATGACAGGGTACAAAAAGTTTTTAAACTTTGCAAAACATTTAACTCCCATGTATACAGGAGGTTTGAAGCTTTTGCCTATGCAAGCTACTGAAGCACCTTACAATTCATGAATAAACCTGTATTTGCTAGAAAATCATTACACCACCTCATGAGGTAGAAACTGGTTCAAGAGTCCTTCCCTTGCAATAGTGTTAGAAAGCAATAAATATGGATATCACTCAATAACTTTTTTTGGCGAAATGCCTGTTGAATTCTTCCTGAGTATGAGTACAAAGGAACTGCTATGCACAGAATATGCTTCAGTCTAGAAATACTCAAAGTAAAAGGCAGGAATTATTTGCCATGCTATATTCAACATTTGCATTTTTTTTTTTTTTTTTTTTTTTAAACCAAAGATAAAGATTGCAAGCCAAAGACAAAGGGGGGAATTCACCATAGTGCGGAGTGAGGTCCGGATCCTTCATCTCACTTCGCACATGCTGTTATAGGCTCGCTGATGTCCTGCATGCGGACATCAGCAAACGTGTTAAAGGGAATCCAGTCTCTGTGAGACCACTCGAGTCACCTCGCCGAGACTGGAATCCCTTAAGTGAAGCAAAGGATCCGGAACTCACTTCGCACTATGGAGAATTCCCCCAAAAGTCTGCACGTAACAGGGCTAAGAACAAATGAAAGACACATTTCAATGATCTCCTGAAACAGAGGGGATTTATACCTGATAAAAAGGCTTAAGATGTCATACCTAAGGTTCCAAAAGCATCCCTTTGAACTGAATAACTTATGTACACTGCTTGCTTTAATGTGGCTATAACTAATGTGATAGCCACATTCTTTTCAAGGATAAAAAGCAATAGCTTTTTGCTTTTCTCAAAATACAAATCTAGTGGGCGCAGGCAAAGACATCATCAGTATAAACAATCCTCTACAATAATGCTGTCAACTTAAACATATTATATATGGAGAAAATATTTCATTTTTACCATGCCCAAACATACTTACCTTAATTGTAACATTGCCTTTGGTTACTTTCCGCATATTGAACCCAACTGTTGGTATCATGTCTTCTGTAAACTGACCAGACTGCAAGAAATATGTATAAGACTTTACTAAAGGTCTACAATATAGGATTTACAGTAATGAAATATTAAATGTGTACAAAGTAAAATATTACAGTTTAAAGGAGTTTACAGTATGCAATACGAAAACACAGCACACAAAATAATCCCTTTTCCTAAAGTTAGTACTGTTTTATTGGGCGGAGAACACAGTAGAGGTTCAGAAACGGACAAATGAATAATGCTACAAAGGGTTTATCAATTAATATATATTCAATATGCTTACAAACCATTACTAAATGGTGTCCTGAAAATATATGAAACTTTTAAATTGGGTCCTGAGGCATTTAAATATGTATTATCTAAAAGTTCCATACATAACAATGGCAGTAAGGGGAAGGGGACCAGTAACCCTGCGTGCATGGGGGAGGG